>JAFIDM010076701.1:0-38469 GCA_023159025.1 Thereuonema tuberculata | reverse complement strand
AAGTTTGACAATGCACCTGAAACCACAAACAGTTCTTCATTACCTAGTTGGCAATACAGTTTTTTTTATCTAAAAAGGATTTATGTGACAAATGTCACTTTTATTCCAACGAAGATTCACCAACAGAAGAACAGATCGAAGCTCACAACAAACACATTGAAAATAAAAATGTAGCTAGAGAATTAAAAAATAATGACAAAAAAAGTGCCCATGATAGCCCAGAAATTGCATGTGCAACATTCGATTTTCAGAAAATTCTTAATGCTCCTCACGGTGATGTCGGACTCTTTTATTATAAAAGGAAACTATCCGTCTTTAACTTTGCTGTGTTTGATTTGGCTGGCTTGGAGGGATCTTGTTACAAGTGGATGGAGAGTACTGAAAAAAGAGGAGCTAATGAGGTAAGCAGTTGTTTAAAACTATTTATAAAAGACAAAATTGACAAAGGGGCTAAACAATTCTTGTTTTGGTCGGACAATTGCTCTGGCCAAAATAGGAACAGGGTAGTGTACTCTATGTGTATGAATATTTCCAAAGAACATAATGTAGACATTACTCAGAGATTTTTGGAACAAGGTCACACACAAAACGAGGGCGACAGTGTTCATGCTCTTATTGAAAAGGAGTCTAAACGCAAAATGATTTATACCCCAGAGCAATGGTATGCTCTAGTTTGGTGGGCTAAGACTACTGGAAAACCTTACAAGGTAATTGAAATAGATCAAAGCCAGGTATATGACTACAAACCTCTTTTGGAGAATAGAAATTGGAAAAAGGATTCGACCAATGAGAACATGAAATGGAATAATTGAAAGACTGCATACTCAGATTGTCTGCCAATCACGGAAGCAAAATACAAAGGCTTGATATCGCTATGCGAGACGGGCGTAATACCTCGAGAGTATCATCGTGTTTTCAAAGAATTGAAACACAGTGTCGATACGTCTGATGTTGCAGATGATTCTGATTAGAAATTATGTTACATTTTTAGATTACTTTTAAATAAAAAAAAAAGCATTGTTAATGCCAATTGCCTTTTAACTGATTTTTTTCTGATTATTAGCGTTGCTAATGGTAGATATTTTAAAATGTTTGTACTTGGTTTAATAAAAAGCAATGCATATTTGGTATGTCTTTCTTTTGCAACATACTAACTGTTATACATAACTGACAACAATAATCTACTAATCTAAGTTATGAATCGCTAATAAAGGTTTCTATAGGCACATTCAATACAAAAATGTACTGTATTATTCTGTGTAAAGTATCGAATGTGTGACATACGATATCATTTCTAATTAAAACTCAGATGGATATAATGGAAACTGACAGATTCAATTAAAATAATCGAGTGAAATTCAATGTAAGCAATCGAATCTTTATTTACTAAATAACTCATTTTTGACACATTCTAACTTAGACTATCTAAATGTATCTAAAAACTACCACACATCGCAAAAAAATACCGTCCTAGGATCTAAAACAAATGAGATCCCGGTATTGCAAAAAATGTGTCAAAAAAATCTTTGAAACACTCTCCTGTAAAGTGACGATTTTTAGTTTCGATAGTCTACATAGGGACAGTCGATATGTAAGAGCAAACTGAAGATGAAAATGTATGTTTCCGTAGATGATTAAGTTAATATGTTTATTAATATATAAATTGTAATTAAAAAAAAAAACCACTTTTAAAATATACCATACTTTCGTTTTTATTACCAATTTAAAAATCCACGGTCCACTGGACTCACGACTACAGAAGTGTTAGTAATTTTCACTACTACAGTTAAGGGTTAATTTTAAAGGGGTTTTCGAAATAAGTAAATTAAGCAAAATATAAAAATTCGTTTGGGATATACTTCCACAATTGAATATCATGTTGTTGTTTTTTTATTTAAAGGAAAACTTGTGATTGGTGTTGTATTCTGCTGTTATAGGACATTGCAGTTATTTTGGTTGCACTTGATATACAAATTGTGTATAATTGAAAAAGAAACAGACTGTCTGATTTTATCAGCTCCCACGGCATAATTGTATATGATTAATATGCTAATCTACAGCTTTTTTATATTAATACTACAATGTTTGAGTATGAAACAAAACGAATATTAGAAGTTATATTTTTACTTATTTATTGTCATAAACCCATACATACTGTAATGTTGTGAAGGGAACGACAATATTTTATTTTTAAATAGTTAATTATTCTTTTCTTTTTGTATGTAAACTCGTAAAAAGCTTTTGAGAGAAGAAAAATTCATTTTTATTTTTAATTAAGAATGGACACCTGACACCTGGGTGACAAGTCCTTTAAAGTTAATTAAAAAAGAGACACCTTTTTTTTCACAGCTGCGATTTCCTGTGCTACTGTTAAAATTTGCATACAAGAGTCGCAACGTAATTTTACTTAAAAGGCGATTTTTAACAAACCAATCACTGATTGATCGAACTAAGATCTTATGTCACGTGACTTTTGCACCAGAGGAAGGCGGGAAGGTGGTAATAAATTGCGATGGTCTTTACAACGGAGAGACACCACCACTTCTTGGATGCTCGAACACCCGCTCACATACGCATACAGGAGGATGGAGAAAAATTGATTAATTGATGAAATTGGTTACATTTTTATTAGCTTGCCAGGACTTTAACCAGCTAGCGAACAATTTAGCTTACCAAACCAGCTTGACTCATCCAGAAAGTGTTAAGACTAGGAAATGAAGACCGCTTAGAAGAAGCTGCAGTTAGGTCAGAAAGTCACCGGATTTAACGCCAGGTGGAAGATAGGATAGTCGTCGTTAGGATTACTTTACTCTCAGAACTGTAGTGCAACGATTACTCATGAATTCAGAATGAATCACCGACACTCCCACCCGAAAACTTGGATCCACCAGGGACTAATTGTGAAACGACAGATTAGTACAGTGCAAAAAGCGCTCAACTAACCAACAAAATGTTGGCTATAGTCACGCAAACCGGAACCCTTATTTTTTTCATGTTTAAAGTCTGCCTGTATTTGTACACACACTTATTCTCTTTGAATTCTGTTACAGATTCCAAGAGGATAATGGAGAAGGTTGATCAAAGAAAGTGGAGTCTATCTAAAATAACTAAAGTTATTGATGCAGTTCGGAAAAAGAAGATGGGTTGGAAAAAGGCCAGTAAACAGTTTAATGTGTTATGTGCTTTAATATTATTGTTAAAAATAAATATACTTTCACTTGTCATATGCATATTGGGTTTCTTAAATGATGTCATTTACACATGGTTTCTACATTTGGCTATTTCATGCTGTACAGCATGAGTATAACATTACAATTGCTTGATGTTTTGCATATAGAATAAAATCACGTGAATATTTCATTTTAATGTCTTCATAAATTACATTTACAGAAAACAGCACTTCTAAAAGAAAAAGAGAAGAACCCCCTGAGTGGGTGCAGGAGTATCCTGATCATTGAAAACACATACTATGAAAAGAGAAAAGAAACACAGAGGAAAAAAAAAAGATTTGTTTGTTTTGTAGTGTATATGTCTTGGATTTGAATTCTGTAAATACAGATGTTATTTACTTGTGCCAGATATAAGACATGTGTGACATACTGAAATAATTACAATGGTTCTGAAATTTTGATCTAACGATTTCGTTTCTGTTTATAGATACAACTGATCTAATGGCTGTTGCCAATAAAGCCTTCGGCAGCCTCCTGCAGAAGAAAAACACTTTTGAAGATTCATTGGCAGCAAGCTTTATGCCCCATTTCAGACTAATTCCAGAACATTTGCGACAAGATTTCCAGAAAGACGCAACCAACAACATAATGAATCTTCTTAAAATATATCTTAATAAATGAAAACATTTTGTACATACATAACTATAATACTTTCTTTTGTTATACATTTACGATTTTTAGTATTATGGAGATAATGGAGAAGGTTGATCAAAGAAAGTGGAGTCTATCTAAAATGACTAAAGCTATTGATGCAGTTCGGAAAAAGAAGATGGGTTGGAAAAAGGCCAGTAAACAGTTTAATGTTCCGAAAACAATACTTATGAGATTGTCCAACATAAAGTACAGTAAACCTGAGGAAGCAGCAAAAACAAAAAGAGGCAGACCTACAGTTTTGGGTAAAGATTTTGAAGAAGAGCTGGTTCACTATTGTCTTACTATGGAAGCTTCTTTTTTTGGGCTTACTCGTAATGACTTGCAAAGAATGGCCAAACAATTGGCAGAGAGAAGTAACATTGAATATCCTTTCAAAGACGAAACTGCTGGGAAAAAGTGGGTTAGTCTTTCTCTTAAATGCCACAAAACCAAACTGTCAGAAAGGAAAGCCTACTGGAACATCCTATAGTTAGGCTCTTGGGTTCAGCAAAGAAAACTCAGAGAAGTTCTATAACCTTCTGGAAGATGTTTATGAGAAAGGTAAATTCACGCCTGACAGAATTTACAACGTTGATGAGAGTGGCATTATGGTGATACAATTTAAAGTAGCAAAAGTAATTGGCTAAAGTAATTTATCCTTAAGGGTAAAAAACAGATAGCAGCCTTGACAGGAGAACGTGGATCCTTATTACGATTGCTGCTTGTTTGAATGCTAGTGGCTCATTCGCACCCCCTTTAGTAATTTTTCTGAGGAAAAATATGAGTGAACAGTTGAAAAAAGGGGCTCCACCAGAAACAATCTCTGCAACGCACCCTTCAGGGTGGATCCAAATCAACTCCTTCACTCAGTGGTTTCGACACTTCGAGTTTGCCAATCCTACAAAGGAAAAACCTGTGTGTTGCTCTTGGCTGGCCACTTTAGCCACACACAGAATATTGATCTGATCGACTTGGAAAAACAAATCATGTTACCATTGTGTCGCTACCACCTCACTCCTCACACAAATTACAACCTTTAGGCAAAACGTTTATGGGTCCTCTCAAAGTTTACTACAACGAGTAAATCAAGCAGTGGTTAAGGCACAATGAACGTGCTGTCAGTGCTTTTGATGTAATGGACCTGTTTGGCAAAGAATATATTAGATGCCAAACAGCTCAAATAGCAATCAATAGATTTTAAGTAACATGCATTTACCCCTTGAACAAGAAGTAGTTCTCAGATGCCGAATACATTGAAGAGGCAAACAAAAAACGAGATTCCTCTTTCTATGAATCTGCGTTAAAGAAACAAATAGCAGGAAATCAGTCTCTTCCAGAGAACAGAGAAGAACGTGATGTGGACGAACCACAAGTTATTGTTGAGTTTGACTCAAATCAACCATCAACATCATCAGCAGGTCAGGGTGTTCCTCTGTCATCAGCTACACTTGAGGATCCTCAGGGATCCACATCTTCTAAGACAAGCCCGTTTGACATCACTTCCATTCCAAAAATCAAAAAGAGGACCTCGAATAGGGGATGAAAGGCCTGCACAGTTCTACGGTCATCACATCTACGCCTTATAAAACCCAATTGGTGGAAGGTGAACAGCAAGCACGGAATCGTGCTCAAGGATGCAAAAGCAATCAGCAGTAAGGGGACGTGGTACAGCTGTAGAGCCTTAAAAGAAAGGGAGAGGGCTCGTGAAAAAGCATTGTAATTGTGAGAAAAATTATGAAGAATCAAGCATCAAAGATGAAGACAGCATGTCCTCTGGAACATCTGCATTGGAGCTTCTCCCGGGAGTTTTCCCATCCAAAGATAATGATGCTTGGAGTATGTATTGTGACAGAAAATTTTCGAAGGATTCTAAAGGGGAACTTTTGGTCAAGTGCATTACGTGCTCGCTGTGGGCCCATGTGGATTGTACTGGGGCTAAAAAGGACGTATAGAGTAAAGTCGCCTAATTTGGGGAGGTCATCTGTTCTGTCAAGTAGGTGGTGCCATCATGCAATGAACATTGGAACTAGAGGAGAGGCATGTGACTGATCTTGGAAGGCCACGTTTTCAACAGAGCGCCACTGTATTGTGTTGCTACAAGCAGCAAAGCATTGTTCACGTTCCTGAAGGCTTTGTTCATTGTTAGAAAGCTGGAAATATATTATAAGAGGTGAGTACATGATTAAATAATTATACATACATTAAATCTACACAGTTTTAGGATTGCAATGACGTAAATAGTTTATTGTTCACGAACATCGCAGTGCACTAATGGAACCCGTTGTGTTAGCACGTGCAGGTGCCTCAATTTGGGTAAGTCTGGGAGTCCTAATATGGGGCTCCCCAAATTGGGATCCAAAATTATTCATTGTAACTTTAAGTTCATCTATATGTCATCTATTATTATGTTTAATCACATTTCCTTTCTATAAAATTAATTTTCGATAAAATCCTACTTATATATCTGTAAACATGTTTTCATTTTGTATGCTGAATGGCAAACCAAAGAAAGTATTTTAATAGAAATAGAGAAAGAGTCCCTAACAATAGTCTACCGTTTCTTTTGCAGATGGCACCTAGAAAACGTTGGGACCCCAAACAAATGAAGGCTTCCATTTTAGCTATGTGCAGTAAAGAAATGGGGAGCTATAAAGCATCTCCCATCTTCGGTATTCCTCAAACAACATTGGAACTCTATGTTAAAAACAATAAATGCACAGATGAATCTATGGACACCAAAAAAGGAAGGAAACTATTTTTTCTCGAGGACTTGAAGAATTACTGCATCCAAATGGAATAGCGATTCTATGGTCTCTCTAGAAAAGATGTCCGAAGACTTGCCTATTAGCTTGCTACAAAAAATAACATTGAAAACCCATTTTCGAAAGACAAACTGCAAGCTGGTAAAAAATGGTTACGCAACTTCCTAAAAAGGAATCCCGAACTCTCTGCTAAGTCTTCCCAAGGACTTTTATTCGCCAGAGCTAAGGGTTTCACAGCCGAAGCTGTTAGCAAGTTTATTTGACATTTATGAGCCGGCCTTAGCTTCAATCAATAGCAACCCAGCCAGATTGTTTAACTGTGACGAAACTGGTACCACAGTTGTGCAGCATAAGCACACTAAAATTGTTGCATTGAAGGGGAAAAAACAAATCGCTTCTCTAAAGGCTGCGGAAAGGGGTGCACTCATTACTGTAGTGACATGCGTGAGCCCTTCGGGACACTTCATACCGCCTCTGATGATTTTCCCACAGAAGAATAGGAAGATGGAATTAATGGATGGTGCTCGTCTAGGTTCCATTTATGCATGCCATCCGTCAGGGTGGATTGAAACAGACATTTTTACACAATGGTTTTGCCACTTCTTGCTCCATGTGAAACCAATGAAAGATGATCCTGCGGTTTTCGTCATGGATGAACACTTCACCCACGTCTCCATTTTGTCTCTGCCACCGCATAGCACCCATAAAATGCAGCCATTGGACGTTTCATTTATGGGGCCACTGAAGACATTTTATGTTCAGGAGATTGAGAGCTGGATGAAGTGCCATGTTGGTCGTGTTGTAACTGTGTACCAAGTAAGCGACATTTTTCATAAAGTTTATGTACAGGAAGTGACAGCAGAAATAGCAGCAAACGGTTTCTGGAAGGCAGGTCTGTTCCCATGCAACCGTCACAATTTCCGACCTCATGAATTTGCTGTTATACAAGAACTGGCTGATCCTCCTGAGAATAGTCCATCTGCAAATGAGGATCCACAAGAAGGAACTTCATTGGGATCTCACAAAAATGTAGTCCCAGAAATACTGGAATCTGAAGAAAGTGCTGTTCCTCAAACTCCAAGATCCAGATTTGTCAGGGCAACTGACATCAGCCCTCTTCCAACAATTAGAAGCCAAATAGGTTCCAGATGATCCCGCACTGGTTCTGCTTAGCTGACCACTGGATCTCTTTATAAGCATCAGTTAGTGGACTCAAAACAAAGGGTGGTAACACAGAAGCAAGTTGGGAATGCATGACGTGGAAAGTGCAGAGCATCAAACCAGGCACATGGACGTGGCAAACCCACTGGTAAGAAACTGAGGATCATTGAAGTTTCATCAGAGTCTGAAACAGATGAAATTCACCTGTCTGATGAAAGCGAAGATAGCGACGACAATGAAGACGCGGAGTGCATCTACACTACCTCCCAATAAGTAATTGGACACCCCTGCAAATGATGATATCGGCGGTTCTGAGACACGTCATGGTAGCAGCCATTAAATATCATGTGGGAAACGACAACACCAACAGTCGCATGCAAAATACCCGACAATTACCCCTTTCTCGAAATCGAAGAGCTCCGAACTGCGTGGTATCACAGAAATGGCCGATTCATACGTGACACATCCAGCAAGTTGACATATCCAAAATCGACAGTGGCCTAAGTGATTTGCAAGTGGAAGGAGAGGGGTGACTGTCGGAATGTGCCCCGACCCAGCAGACCCACAAAACTGGAAGTTAGAGACCGACGGGTGCTGTCCAGAGAACTTCGGAAGACCCTCCCCAAATCGATGGGCCAAATCTGTGAGGAATTCCAACAGGCAACTGGGATTGTTGTGTTGATGAATACCATCCTTAAGGAAGCCCATCTGCTCGGTTATCATGGACATGCTGCCACCCACAAGGCTTTGATCACCAAGTCCAATCGCGCTGCTCGCCTAATGTGGTGCAAAGAACGTCGACAGTGGGCCGTTAAACAGTGGAAACCGGTTCTCTGGAGCGACGAATCAAGGTTCACCCTCTACCGTTCGGATGGCAGGGTCTGGGTTTGGCGTCTGCCTGGAGAACGCCTCCTGCCGGAATGTATTGTGCCAACAGTGAAGTTCGGCGGAGGTGGAGTTATGGTGTGGGGATGTTTTTCCTTGTATGGCACGGGACCCTTGGTCGCAATTTCTGGTAGACTCAACGCCGAGACCTACAGCACCATTTTGGATGACCATGCGCTTTTGAGGTTGTGGCAGTTTTACGGGGTAGACGTATGTTACTTTCAGGATGACAATGCCACCTGTCATGTTGCGAGGTCCACCATAGCTTGGTATGGTGACAATGGGGTTCATCGACTGGACTGGCCTGCGCAGAGCCCGGACCTTAACCCTATTGAGCACCTCTGGGACGAATTGGAGTGTCGACTTAAGGGGTGTCCCCTCTGATCAAAATCGGTGAAGGAACTGACCTCGTTTCTCCAAGCCGAGTGGAAGAAAATACCACTCGATGTCGTACAAAGGTTGAGAGTATGCCCCGGAGGGTCGCAGCTGTAATCTCCACCAACTATTGACGGTGAATAAACTTCATTTTCCTTGTCTATCACAGGTGCCCAATTACTTGTTGGGAGGTAATGTATTGTGCAGGGCTCTTCTCAGATGACCATAATGGAGAGAACTGGATTCGGTGCTCCAAATGCATGAACTGGGCACATACAGCATGGGCTGGCTCTACAAGCAAGAGATATGTTTGTGATAGATGTCGTTAAAGGTGCTACAGGTACCAAATATCTGATTACTTGGTTTATATACAATGGTCATAAGACCTCCCCACATTAGGAACCCATTTTCAAGAGAGACAGTTTTGCAACATTATTTGTTTTGCAGCATATCTAATGTAAATGTATAACAAGAGCAGAAATTGAACATACATCATCATTCTAACGTGTTAAATAAGTATATTTAGTGTTTCTGCTAACTTTCATGGTTTTCATTTTCTTCTATAACCTACTTAAAAAAAATCCCCAAATTAGGCGACTTTCCCCTACATCAGCGATTTTTGTCGCTAAACGATTTAATTCTATTATACATTTTCTGCATCTTATTTGAATACATTCTGTATCTTTTTTTTTTAACTAAAACCTGTAATTGAATGAGTGAGTTGAAAAAGGTACATATTCCACAAAATTGACAAACTAAACTGAGATATATTTTCGTAGTTTTATGCTATAAAAAGTTATAGGACAGGTACACATCCCACTATTTGCCAGGTACGTTGATGATTTATTATGTTACGCTGACACCAGCATCATAGATGGGATTAAGGATGTATTCAACCAGATTTCTGATGACATTCAGTTTGAAGTGGAAAGGGAAGTAAATGGCTCCTTACTGTATCTCGATATGTCAATAGAGCGTTCTAACACAGGTTTCCACACATCCGTATACAGAAAGCCAACCCGGGCAGGCATAACCTTGAATTATAATTCATTTGTATCGTTGTCCTTTAAAATCAATATTATTTCCATGCTTGTACATAGAAGCTTTGTTTTATCCAGCTCTTACGAAATTAACAAAATTCAGTGCATGCTTATTAACAACGACTACCCCAAAGCTTTTATTGATCGACACGTGAAAAATGCCATGAAGCGTCATTATAACAACGATGCAACGATATGCAAGTTATCACCTAAGAGATTCGTTTCAGTTTCATATCACCCACATGTATACCCTCAAATACGCAAACTTTTTAAGCCCTTCAATATTAGTGTCACTTCTTCTTAAAGATCCACATTGCAAGCTAATCTAAAAGCCACTTCCGTTTTGCAAGGTGCGACTACGGGAGTAGGTTACGCCCTCCAATGCATACAACACGAGTGTCTTTATTTTGGGGAGACCGGACGTGACGTCTCAGATCGGATCGCTGAGCACTGGAGGGCGTATCGAAGCCGTAACAATGCATATCTTACCTACAGGCATGCGAGCTCCTTTTCACACGGAATTGACTTTGTAAACGTACGTATATTGGCAAGATCCAAACCGGAATTCGTCAGGAAGTGTATTGAAACCTACTACATTTTGACTGAACCCGATGCTTACAACGTAATGTTGTCAGTCCCAGACATGACCGAATACGGATTTGTGAAGAAGAAACGTAAAGTAAAGGACAGCAGAAGGAAGACGTTTCCCAGAAGACGAGAGCAGTCGTAGTAAAATAATACTTTACTCTGTTAATTATTATTTTATTTAATTGTTAATTCATAATTTTTCAATTTTGTTGATCCACTCGAGTCAATCGAAGGAAGTTTCTTAATATAAAACATGTTTTGAGAGAAAAAAAAAATTTTGTTAATGTTTTAAAGTAAGAAATAGTGAAAAATAAGAAAATGTAAAAAATAAATCATTACTATTTCATGGTTCCACTGTTATATAAAATAATTAACTGTCATATTCAATTATTAAGTTTAAAAAAAAAAAAAAAATTTAATGATTGTATATCATGCTTAGATTTGGTTACTCCTTTCACCTTTGCTTTTCATTTTAACTTCATAGTGTATCATTATTTTAATTTGTTCTTAATTTCATAATTTACTAGAATATCTATATGTTATTTAAAAACTTTTATTACAATGTGATCTTTTTTAGTTTTTTAGTGGTTTCAGTTGAGGGCAGCCTTGCTGGTGGACTTCGCCGATAAAGGGATTCCCGATGTGCTCTGATGACGTCACCCGCATGCGCATATTTTCTTTGGTTCTATTGCAAAATTTCTGTATAAATTCACCTTAGTTCTTGTGTTCCCTTACTTGAGAAGGCTGTCTCTCGGCAGTGAAACGTCGTGTAATTTATTTTATGTCTATAAATTGTTTAGTGATTAATCAGGTGTATAACTTTTATTGATACAAAAAAAAAAAAAAAGTTATATATCTATATATTTACAAAGCACAATGAATTCACTGCACTTAAAGTTATAAATCAATAATAGAAAATTTTTTTGTAAAAAAATTAGTTTTCTTAAAAAACAGTTTTTTTTTTAGTTTTCCAAAAGTTTACATTTGTGGAATATGTACCTTTTTCAACTCACCCATTCAATTGTAATATACTTCTACTTTAAAACTAGATTATGTTTTCTCTGATTTAATAGCTTTTTCTAATTTTGTTTAATGTTATTTTGATTATTTTTACAAGGGGTCCGATTTCGGCAACTATTTTTCAAATTGCCAAAGTGTAAGGTTTTTTATAAAATAATTTTTTTATATAGTAAACCCTTTCACCATATTTATATTTATGACAGGGCTGCATCCTTTCACCATATTTATTCAATCTGTATGCTGAACATATTATGTGAAAATCCGGATTCAATCATATTCAAAGTGGTTTCAAGATTGGAGGAAGAAGTATTAATAATCTGCAACATGCTGACGATACAAACCTAATTGTAGGATGTGTAGATGATCTCAAAGCAATGATTGCTAAGATCAAGGAAGAAAGTGCTGCAGCCGGATTAGAGTTGAATGTGAAAAAGACGAAAATTATGTCAACGGGAACCCTACAAAATTTCAAGATTGGTAATGAAGAACTTGAGACGGTGAAAGATTTTATTTTACTGGGATCACTGATAAGCCAAGAAGGAAATTGTAGCCCTGAAATTAGAAGACAGCTACTCCTGGGAAGGAAAGCAATGATGAGCTTGGGCAAAATAATAAAGAGCAAGGACGTTTCACTGACAACCAAGATACGAATCATCAAAGCTATGATCTTTCCTGTAACCATGTATGGATGTGAAAGTTGGACAATCAAGAAAACCGATCGTCGAAAAATTGATTCCTTTGAACTCTGGTGTTGGAGAAGGTCTTTACGTGTTCCCTGGACTGCTAGAAGAACAAATCCATCGATTTTAGAACAAATCAAACCAGAACTGTCATTGGAATCATCTATGCTAAGGCTGAGGCTTGCATACTGCGGCCACATAATGAGGAGAGAAGACTCCCTGGAAAAGACTACCATGCTTGGGATGGTTCAGGGAAAAAGAAAAAGAGGAAGACCAAGAACAAGGTGATTGGATGTTATCAAGAAGGATACAAATTTGAGTTTCCATGATTTTAAGAATGCCACTAATGATCGTGACAATTGGAGGAAGTTTGTCCATCGGGATCACCAAGAGACGGACATGACTGAATGGATAATACAACAACAAATAGTAAATCCGGGATAGATGGCCAACACCTATAGTTCTTCCACGATCTGCTGTACAGTGCTGCCGGTCAGTTGGTAGGTAGTTAGTAACGTGAGTGAGTGTTGCTGCTCCGGATGACTTTTTATTTCAACTAAAAGTAAGGAATTAATGAAAAGAAAAGAAAACAAGAATGGCATCTGAATAATCAAAATTGCCTTTACGATTCAATTATGGGGAGGAATTGGGAACGGCTGTTTCATCCTTCAAGGGACTCATCAGCCCAATCCCGCCTCCCCGATAAAAGACTCGGAAAGGCAAGCTCTTATTAGTGAAGATTCCCGCCAACCTGGCAGTGACCTCCAAAACAAGAAAAAAACAAGAAAATTAAATGCTGTGTCGCTTGACACCAACAAGAACCTTTTCCTACAACTAGCAGGGATGAAAGGCCTTTAAAAAGGAACAGAAAGTTCACAAAACATAATTAATTAAATAATTAAATAAAAGTAAGGAATTTCCATAATTTTAGTTTTCAATACACCTTGAAATTATGTAGTATGTCATAACCTTTCGATTTAAACATAACTTAGGCTGTGAGTAGCAACGGAAACTTTAGTTTTAGAGTTATTTAGGTCTAACTGCATACCAGTACATAAGTTTTGTTTGAGTTCACCATGTTTGATGATGCGCTATGGCTGTCTCTCCCGGCCGATCGGGATAGATGGCTATCCCGTAAACGTGTTATATATTAAATTTTGACAGCATCGTTTTTTGTTTTTTTTTACAGATGCCAAATAAGTACATTCCAAAGGCCGGCTCTTCTAGAGGATCATGGAAAGAAGAAGACCTTAAAAATGCTATTAATAAAGTAAACAATGATGGTTATTCTGTGAGAAAAGTTTCCATGGAGTTTAATATTCCAAGGAAAACTCTTGAGAGAAAATTAAAGACTGGCTGTGATTCCAAAATTCCAATGGGTCCTAGTTCTTGTTTGGGTACAGCTAATGAGTTACGACTTGTCTGCCACATAAAAAAAAAATGCAGGCCAATGGGTTTCCCTTAACGAGGGACTGTATACAAAGTCTAGCTTATCATTTTGCTGTGCAGCTTGGCCTAAAACATATATTTAATAACGAAAAAGGAAAAGCAGGTTACGATTGGTTACAACTTCTTATCTCGACATCCAGATCTAAGTGTGCAAAAATCTGAAGGCGTATCTTTGGCCAGAGTCCAGGGAATGAATCGTGATGAAGTCAAGGAATATTTCAACTTACTTTCAACCCTAATGGAAAAAAATGATTTGCTCAATAAACCGGGAAGTATATTTAACATGGATGAGTCAGGCCTTCTGTTAAACAGCCGACCAGGTGCTGTTGTAGCTGAAAAGGGGTCAAAAACAGTTCCTGTGATTACATCGTCAGAAAAAGGAGAAACTATTACAATACTTGCATGCTGCAATGCTGAAGGGATGTTTCTTCCTCCTTGTCATGAAGGGAGTCCAAAAAAAAAAAGGAGTGGGAGGACAACATGCCACCGGGAAGTAATCTGCCTACGTGAATGCTGAGATCTTTATTGAATGGCTAAAGGAGCATTTTTTGCCACACAAACCCCTTGGAACACAGTTATGCCGATATTGGAGTTTGCTGAGATGAATTGTATCATTTTAATTTGCCTCCCCAGCCATACTACCCATTATCTGCAGCCGCTGGGCCGATCTTTCTTCAAATCTTTAAAGCATCATTTTTACAGTGCCTTTGCAAAATGGCAAAGGAATCACCCAGATCGGAAGCTAGGAAAATTACAATTTGGCAAGCTACTAAAAGATTGTTGGGGAAAAGCTGCAACACCAGGGAATGCCGTCTGTGGGTTCAAAGCAACGAGAGTCTACCCCTTTAATCCAAATGCAATTCCAGATTACGCTTTTAGAAGTGATCCAGATAGACTTACAGGAAATGAAAACATCAACGTATCTGACCAAATTCTCCACGAAAGAACCTCGTCACCCTTGCCGCAATCCACTACTAGATCCACCGAATACTTCAGCAGACAAATGTGGCCAAAAATCCCCTGAAAGAAGAGCAACGTCACCTCTACCAGGACTTTCTACAAGACCACACGATATTTGGAGTGTGATTTCAAATGAAACGAACCAAGTCATCCCTACCAAAATTCTGAACAATATTTCACCTTTGCCAGCTAGACCCGACACTCAAACAAACAAAACTTAGAAAAATTAAAGCTACCAACTTGACGTCAAAAGAAAATATTAAAAAGTTATACTTGATGAGAAAGGAAAAAAAAAAACTAGGCCTATTGGAAATAAAAAACCTAGTGAAAAAGGTTCGGATCAAGAAGGTTAAAGAAACTTCAGACAGTTCAGGCTCGTCAGATGAAGTTCAGTACAAGGAAGACTCAAGTGACGGACTTCTTGAAAAGGAACAGTGCATTGAATGCGGGAAGACTATTCAAAGACAGATAAAACCTGTGATTGAATTCAGTGTGTCAGGTGTAAGCATTGGTTACACGAATCCTGCACATCATATGTTGATGTGTGCCATCGATGTGGTAATGCAAATTTAAAAAAAAAAAATCTAAGCATATAAAGTAAACAGTCCTTTTTATAAATTAGGCTTAGTTCTAAATTCAACTAACTGAATAATTGAGGTGATTTCTCATTATTTTCTATATAAAACTAGCATGTTCCAACGAGTTAATAAAAATGTTAAAAAAATTCAAGAATTGTAAAATGCTTTTTACAAATGAGGTTCTGTTTAAATTATAATTTAACTACAATTAATATCTTTATAAACATTTTTTACATCAAGAGATTCAATAAAACATGTTTAAAGTGTTAAAAGTTTTGTTTTTTTTATATATATAATTTTCTCTTTGATTTTAAAGTATTTTGTCCGATGGCCATCTAACCCTGATACTCAGGTAAGATGGCAAGTGTTACATATTCAGGCCTATTCTGTAAATTCTCGTTATCGTTATCCATAACGAGAATCGTTAAGATTTGTAACGAGTGTCATAGCGACATCGTTAAAAGTTGATGGTCTGTGACGTGATTCGTTATAGCTTCACTTCCGGTATACATGTAGCGTTAACACCAGGACTGACCAACCGATAACTGCACGTTTTTCGATTGTAATTTCGGAAATTTACGTAATGTGTATGCTTAGAAACATCACGATGAATCATCATACATAAAAATGTCCCATGAATGAAAAAGAGCATTGAAAACCAGCCCAGATCAATACAAAATGTATATTAATTTTCTGAATACCCATGAAATGTTTAAAAGTGGACATCTCACGCCCGACAAAGATGTAAAAGAAGTTGACAACCTTAGGAAGGAGTTAGTTCAGCATTTAAATAGTTGTGGAAGTGGACCACAAAAAGATATGAAGGGCTGGAAAACAGTAAGTTACATTCAATTTTTGTAAAATGCTAATGAAAAAACAGAATATAAATATAAATATTAAAATTTATGATCGTAGAGCCTTAACATGCATAGCCGTAATTAAGTATGTAGGACTAATATATGCTTAACGCTGCTGCTCGCTATCTGATAACGAGAACTTGTTATTTATAACGATTCAACTACCTCGTTAGGACGTTATAGAATACGAATTGTCGTTATGATCGATTAACCGGTCGTTATCACGTAAGGATATGCTTACAGAATAGGCCTGATTGTGTAAGAATTTTTAGCTAGTATGAAATTTGATATATCTTTATCAACGAAGTCGACTTTTGTTTTTTATGAATTGAAAAGGCAATTTATGGAAAGTTTCAGGTTGTTCTTGTGTATTAGGTTGTGAAACTGGCTTTTGGAAAAATCATGGCCATCCCGGGTTTACCCTACTACACTCCGACCAGCGAAATGTCGACCCTGATTTTGAACAATACCCATGATCTCTTTAATCATTCCAGGACTGAAGTCTTTCGAGAGAAACTATTCACAATGGCAACTCTCGGACAAGGAATCGCTATCAGAAGCCAAACAAAGCAAGTTATTGCTAACATTACTTCTTATTTCGAAAAGGAGAAATCAGAGAAACGAGCATTAATTTCTTTTGAAAAAGTTAATGAGCTTACATCAGCTGCGACAGGAGTTGGATTAACATCAGTGAAAGCTATTCGCTGAGAAGTGAAGCATGCAGCCGAACTTGCGCATCCATTTCCCGGCAACACACCTGATAAGAAACGCCCAAGAATGTCTCCGATCACGGATCTAGATTGTTTCACTCTGGAAGCCATATGGAGGATGATTCACAGTCTGTATATGAAAGGAGAACTGCCATCGATAGGAAGACTATTGCATGCACTAAGGGAAGAGACGAACGAAGAAGCATCGCCGATCTTCGAAGGAAGTGAAGAATCCCTGAGATTAATTGTGACAAAGAAACTAGAATTTTGCTACCAAAAAATTGATGGTCGGAGACACTTACTGGAACGCAGTGATGTTGTGGCCTTATGGCATGCTTACTTATGGCAGATCAGAGAAATTGTTTTTGATCGTAGTGTTGTTTTTTTAGACGAGACATGGGTCAACGAATCCCATACTGTGTCTTCGTGCTGGCAATCTCAGGGATGCAGTGGCGTCAAAAAAAACAATTGGGAAAGGTGGGAGACTGATTTTGTTGCATGCTGGAACAATTGAAGGATTTTTGCCCAACTGCATGTTGCTGTTTTCATCAAACTCAGGCTTAGCAGATTATCATAGAGATATGAACGCACAGGTTTTCCAGAACTGGTTCGAAAATAATCTTTTAAGAAATATTCCGCCAAACTCTATAATTGTAATGGATATTGCCCCATATCATTCTGTTCAAATTGAGAAGCCACTATGCGGCAATTCCAGAAAAAAGGAAATGCAGGACTGGTTGATGCAAAACAACATACCATTTCACTGTCAAATGCTAAAGGCGGAGTTATATCAGCTTATTAAACTGAATAAGCCACAACGAAAAAAATTCATCGTTGATGAAAAGGCATCATCTTTAGGTCACAAAGTAATTTGTCTACCACTCTATCACTACCAGTTAATTCAATAGAGTTGATTTGGGCAAATTTGAAAAAAAAAATTGCATTTCGAACCTCAACTTTCAAGCTAACACACGTTCTGAAATTGACAGAAGAAGCTGTAAAAGAGATCACATCAAAAGATTGGAAGAAAGCAGTCAATCATGTAGAAAAAGGTATGTGATGAGTATTGGACTAAAGATGGTCTGATTGAAACTGCAGTTGAACCATTAATTATCTCGGTAACTAATTCTTATGATTCACACAGCAGTTCTTCTGAATCTATTTCCACTTTTGAATTTTCATTTCAATCCATAGATTAAAATGAACTTCAAAAAATAAACATAAATTCATATTATTCTAA
Organism: Thereuonema tuberculata; assembly: GCA_023159025.1. Taxonomy (NCBI): domain Eukaryota; kingdom Metazoa; phylum Arthropoda; class Chilopoda; order Scutigeromorpha; family Scutigeridae; genus Thereuonema; species Thereuonema tuberculata. The sequence continues at coordinate 20,301 of JAFIDM010076701.1, read as the reverse complement.
AAAACTGCTGCGTGAATCATAAAAATTATACCTTATCAGATATAAACTACACAAAAATTTCTACTCACCAAAAAAGACCCTTTTCAGGGCCAAAAATTAATACTGAAAGAGCTTCCAATTCTGTTATCTATTATTTTCTAAATAAAATTAGTGCATTTTCACCTAACAAAAACTAATTCATTTAACAGTAATTCTCAAATATCAATGTGTTATGAATTTCACATTAGAATCCTCTAATAACTTAATCTAAATGATAATACCTTCTCAGAAATTAAATACAATTTTTGAATTTCTAATATAATTTATTAAAATAGCAATACTAATGAAAAATATGTCTCAATTAAATTCCTATTCAAAAGGAAACAAACAATTGGTAATATACTATAGTTATACTTTTATTTTTAGTTACCATTATTTTTTTTAAGATTTACATTCTATATTGAATAAAATGAATGAAAATAAATAAATTTTTGAAATTATATTTCATGAGAAATCAGAATAGTTCAATAAAAGGAATATCGTCTTATCCGTAAACTTCAAACTTCCCCATAATGTTCACTTTCCCACCATAAACACTGACATACATAATCAATTCAAATTCTACTATTGCGCCATCTGGTAATCCACGGTCGACGTTCCGTTTGGAGGACTAGAATTGTTAATTGTTAATTATATTTTCTGAAAGTAAAATGTAAATGGTGCATAACATTATAAAGTAAATATTACAGGCTTTTAATACATAATTTTTTATTATTTCCTATTTTTTTAAAATCAAAAACAAAGTGGGAGTCCGGTTTTGGGCATTTTCCTCTACCTGTACAAATACAAGTTTAATGGAAAAAAGAAAGAAAATAGTGGCCGCCACTGGCTATTGTTGCACCGTACGGTGCTGCTACGTAGCGGTGGATGCCTCATAATTACAATCCCTGCTCACGCTAGCCACATTCTTCAACCTTTGGATGTGTCAGTGTACCGACCTCTTAAAGCAGCCTGGCTCAGAATCTCAAAACAATCCTACTCATGCATATTATCTGGCTGATAATATTGATCCAGAAGCACAAGTGGCCCTAGGCCTAGACGAGATCCTTCAAATGTCTAAATTCACGACCAACCCGAAGAAGACTGTTCGAGTGAAAAAGGATCCGCAAAAAAAGGTGATAGTGAGGATGAGTGGTTTTGTAATTCATGTAAATTGAAGTACGGGAGTGTAAAAAATAAAAGTTCGAGGATTCAGTACTGTTTTTGCCTAAAATGGTATCATGAAAACTGCCAATCCGTGGATTCCAAAAGCCACCTACTGTTTTTATGTGTAACAAGGGTGCCGGAGAATACAAAGTGACAGTGATAGTGAATAAACACTTCATCATCTGAAAAGTGACAGTCACAAAGTAAGGTCTACATATTCACGGAATTAGATACACCTTCACGAAATAAGATATATGCACAATTTTTTTTTTGATGTTAATTACTTTCTTAATATTATCATTACTTACTTAATAATAGCGGTGTTTGTTCTTCAGAGCCCATGTGTATTTTTTATGTTAATAAAGTATTTTTATGAACAAAATGGACCTCCAACCTCCACATGGACCTCCAACCAACGTTCGCTCAACTTAAGGGTATGTGTTAATTTTCCTGGAATGGAGCCTTTACTACATAAATTGTGAAACAAGATATTTAATTTCAACGTAATGTCTTTTCAAAGAAAACAGAAGAAGATTACTCATTTACTTAGAACTGAATCCCAACATTTGTGTGACATTTAACCTTTCGATTGATATATGTACGTATTGAAATTCGCAGCCATGGCATATCATAAAAGATATTGCATTATCACTACCTGTCATAATAAGAAATTGGTTGCTTTAAGTATTAAACGGTGGCCCACCAGCCAGTTTTATTGTAGTCGAGTAGTGAACTTGAGTGGGATATCTATTTCCCCTTTTGCAATGCAAGCTTTGGGTAAAGGCTTAAAATTCAATTTTCCATCCAAATCCCGACTCCAAAACATCGTAGCTCCTTTGGAGGGAGCCATTGCGAATCTGTCAAATCAGTGCGAAGCAGATCTACTTAGATGTAAAGTAGGTAACGCAACAAATTCCTGCATATATAAATTTGGAGATATCTTTTTCAATCCACTTGAACAGAATTAAATAAACTGAGACAAATGACGGATATCATAATTGTAAGTTCTGATAAAGGTAACAACCCAGTATTGCTACAACGGGACTTATACATACGGATGGTTGACAAATTCCTAAATAGTACATCCGGTATTGATTACTTTACCAATGACAAAAAGAATGTGATTAATATACAGTGATAGGTTTTTCGGAGGTTGTGTACCAATGATAACATTTCCAAACAGTTCACTGAGATGCTTAAGGACAGTAAATTAAAGATACCAGAACTGAGGGCGCTCCCCAAATTATACAAGCCAATAGATAATAAAGGGTTAATTCCGGTCAGACCTATTATCAATTGTACAGGTTCAGAAATCAAGATGTTTTTGGACTTCATATATAGAAAAATGAGAAGGCTTGATGTTATTTCAAGATTTAATGTTAAAAATAGTAAGGAATTCATGGATGTAATTAGGGCCCAACAAATATTCGACAATCATGAATTGTTTTCTTTAAATGTTAGTTCACTGTTTACATCTATTTCACTAGATTTGGTACTAAAAGCTATTGTGTTTAAAAATTATGTTATGCTTGAAATATGTACATATGCTGATTCCTCTGATTGAATCTATTTATCAATTACAGTTTTTTTCAGTTCAATAACAGAATTTACAAGCAAAAAGAAGGTCTATTCATGGGACTATCAGTGTCGACAACTTTAGCAGAGTGGACTCCGCGCTCACTCCCTTGGAGGAGGGACGGATACACATGCCAATATACTTCAGGTACGTTGATGATATTGTGGCTTGCGTCAATAAGGAGCATACGCAAGAGATATGTGATATTTTTTCAAGCATACATGATAATATAAAAAAATGGGGCTTGAGCATGAAGAAAAATTATCATTACCTTTTTGGATGTACTGATCACAACTACCGATAAAGATTTGATACTTCGGTATATAGGATTTGATACTTCTGTAATCGGCAAATCACAGACGTGCACGAAGTTTGCAAGAACTGCGCAAAGCGTTTCCAAAACCAACAGGAGGACCAGGAGGAAAATACCGAAGAGCAAAAATGGACAGAAGATGACTCGTCCTCTCAGGAAAATCCCAATGCGATCGCTCAGACGCCAGCTGTGCTTGTAGAGAACAATTACTACCCACCGCAGAATGCATCTTACCTTGACATGTTTCTGGAATGTGGAGCTTTTCTATTACAGAACTGGAAGTACATCATTGCTTTTTTCGTAATGTGGATGATCTATTGCCTGCTGAATGCATATTTTTTCCCAGAAGAAGGGACGAAATTTTGCCCGCGTTGTCAGAGCTTCATCGAGCCTTTTTTATCGTAGAAGGAAAGAAGAATTTTGAAGACCTCCCTGATGATGAAGTGTATGCATCATTAGCTGTACCAATTTCAGCTGCTAATAACTGTTAGGCTATTAAATTATTCAGATAATAATTTAATAAGTTGTAGTAAAAATTAAAAGCATTTAAATGCTTGAAAAGAAATTTTTTATTTTTTTTTTATTTTCCTTCAACTGGATGAGTTGATTGTAAATTTAAATATTCAAATTAGTATTCTAACGTAACAAGATGTTACGTCATAAAATGAAAGAGGGTGTCTCTTTGAAAAAAAGAGAAAGGCAGATCACTTCTTCGTTGTGGCCAGTTCGAATGAGAAAGTGTGAGTCTGAATGCACACAGAGATATGTTGTGCGCCAAGAATAGCGGTGTCATGAAGACAACATAGGTTATCGTAAGACAGGGCAGAGACTTGGAATACCCGTAGTTACGCAAGGTGAATCAAGTTAAAACGTTAAAGAGTGACGAGTGGCTGCAATGAAACTATAGTCAAAACTAAGACAGCTGAAACACTCTGGATATTAAGTGCAAGGAGCCCGCAAGCTATAGAAGCAAGTATTATATAAATCCTAAAAATTTATTATTGGAGAATTACTACTATAAGAAGCAAGTATTTCTTTTCGTATTATATTTTCGTGGAAGACGAAAACCTGGAAAATTAGAAGAGGCGAAGTTAAAAACGCATTAGCTTTAACTAACGAAGCTTTCGCAAGTAAATATCTGCCAAGAAGAATACTTGAAATTAATAAATAAAGGAACTTTAATAATTATAAGAAGAAATTCGCTTTCCGTTTATTGTGAAGACTTAATCGTCAACCTGATTCACAAGCGCCATTAGTTCTCGAGCAGACGCCAAACACCGAAGGATTGTGGGTAGAAGAAATCAAGTGGTTGTGAAGCTGGCGCCATATTCAAAAGACAACGGGAAGGAAGGTTCATGCTAAGCGACGTTGGTTTGATTCCAAGAAGACTGGCTGTGGAATTCTAGACGAATCATTTCAACTCATACTATGCCACCAAGGTGAAAAGCCGATATCAAGCATTGAATTGTAAGTAATTATTTTTATTACATATAAACATTTATACAAGCTAAAGTGATGTTATTCAAGTTGTTCTTGAAATCAAATACGACAAATAAAACTATTAATTATTATAAAATAATGATAAGGAAAATCGGAACTGAGGTTTACAAAAAAAAATGCGTAAAAGTACAGAAGCTAAGTTTCGTCCCATTACTACTAAGATAAATTTATTTAAAATATACCTGATTGTAAGAAAATATCTTGAAAGAGGCTGATTTATTGATTGTTTTACAGAGTAACGATTGATAGGAACATTCACACATTCCCTCAAGTGGCTTTATAAGTTTCTAAATATCACCTCAACCGACTCATTTTAGTAAGCCAGATAGTAAGCATGAGAAATTAAGAGTCGCAGTCAAAATACTTGTATAGCTAATTCTGTATAATATAAAAGCTGATGCAAAATTTAAATTATATTTTTTTTAGTGAAAATGATGGCAGTACTCCAAGTTCAAGCAATGTTGCTATTCCTACAGTTAGTTTCTATGGGAGACAACGCAGGATGACTTCCCGAAATACATATGTTGCTGATTTCCCGAGCGATTCAGAAGATAGTGACAGTTCATTTGAAAATAAATTGGATCCTATCAATGATCTAGATTCTGATTCTGAAACTGATAGTGACACTGCTGCAGATGACAATGATGGCAGAAAGAAAATATGTTGGAAAGTAGGAGTTGACAACAGCTTGAAAGGAAAAGCACCACCATTTATAGGAAAACCAAAGAAGGTCTTGCTGAAAGGCGAGTCCCCAGTGGAACTGTTTGAAGAAGTGTTTAATGAAACATTTCTAGGTGACATTGTTTATCAAAGCAGGCTGTACGCCACACAGAAAGGAAAGGAGACATTTCAACTTACTGTGACAGAACTAAAGGTGTTTTTAGGAATTCGCCTTATGATGGCATTCATAAAATATCCAAGAATTCGTTTGTATTGGTCAAGTGCATAAGCGCTAAGAATGGATATGATTGCCAATGCTATGACAGTGAATAGATTTGAAGAAATCAGCAAGATATCTTCATTTTGTTGACAATAACAACCTTCCGGATAACAACAGCCGCCTTAACAAAATTAGTCCTGTTCTCAATCATCTAAACATGGTGTTTCGTGATGCATGTGAAATTGAGGAATCATTATCAGTAGATGAGATGATGATTCCATTTAAGGGCCGATCATCCTTAAAACAGTACATTAGAAACAAACCAAAACCTTGGGGGTTCAAAGTATGGGTATTGGCTAGTGTAAGTGGATATGTGCACAAATTTGAAATGTATGAGGGAGCTGGAAACAATCGTGGAGCACCATCAAAAGAATATGGTGTAGGGGGCGATGTTGTGCTTCGTCTGTGTAGTGGTTTGCCTCCTGTAAATCACAGAGTGTTTTTTGATAATTATTTTACTTCTTTGAACCTTCTTGTCAAATTACGAGAGGAGCATATCTTCGCAGTTGGTACTGTTAGAGCAAGCAGATTAGCTGGTGCACAACACAAATTGATGTCACAGAAAGACATGAAAAAATTGGGACGAGGTTCCAATTGTGTTGCTACTTGCAACGAAGATATAACTGTTGTACGATGGTTTGATAACAGTCTAGTACATGTCATGAGCTCATACGCTGGTATAGAACCTCAGGACAAAGCTCAGCGGTGGTCCAAGAAAGAAGGTGGCAAGATCGAAATTGAGAGACCTCGTGCCGTCCAAATCTACAACAGTCATATGGGTGGCGTAGACCTGATGGACATGCTGATCTCTCTATATCGGTCAAATACACGATGCTTGAGGTGGTATATGAAGATTTTTTACCACTTTTTAGATCTCACGAATGCCAATCTGTGGTTGCTTCATCGTTCCAATGGATACAAAGGAGATCTTCTAGAATTCAAAAGCGAAGTGGCAACTTCGCTGATTTTATCAAATATAGAGTCTCGCAAACGTGGTCGACCATCCAGCAGCAACGTTCAAAAGAAGCAAAAAAGAACTATACGCACAAAAGTACCTGCTAGTGTACAATATGACGGCAGAAATCATTATCCAGAAGTCTCCACTTCAAAATATTCAAATAAATGTTCTTTGGCCGAGTGCCCCCGCAAAACAAAATACAAGTGTTGCAAATGTGAAGTGGCGCTTTGTCCAGAGTGTTTTATTTATTATCATAATAAATAAGAAACTTTCATATAATATTTTAAGTTGTTTTTACTTAATTTCTTATTATAAATTATCAAATAAATAGTATATATAATTTATATTGTAATTTCTTGTTCTAAATAAGCAACTAAATAGTATGTAGGATTTGTATTGTTTGCAACCGCTGTTGCATGAAAACCTCGTATGAGGTCATTTTTCAAAATTATATTACAAATTAAAAAATAATAACCAAAGTTTTTCCCATTATTAGTGAAGCATTCTTATGTGTATTTCAGACAATTTTTTTTTTCCATGGTGCATCATAATTCATGCATGAAAGGGTTAAATGTTAATAATGTTATTACTTTTGTTGCTACTATTATATTGTAATAAGGCTATTATTATTGTTAATATTCTTTTTTCGTAGATATAAGTATAAGTTAAAGTTAAAGTTGCGATCAGGCCCAGAGGACCGCGCAATGCAGCTGGAGGGTAGGCTCCAGTGTTCAGAACCTACGGGACAAAGTTGAGGACGGGGGGTCGGCCCGTCGCTCGCCCGCCTTTAACTCCCGGGAAAGAAACCCGGTACCCATTTATAGAGGGCTGGGTAGATCCTAGGGCCCGTTTGGAGGAGAAAGAAGCGTGGAAAAATTCCCGTCCTCCACCGAGGCCGGGAATCGAACCCGCCACCTCCAACCCGCAGCCAAGCACCCTTACCCACTCGGCTACCGGGCCCACAGATATAAGTATAAATAAAACTAAAACTGTATTACTAATATTGTAGAAGTAAAAAGGTGGAAGAAAATCACTTGTAAAGGGTCTGTACCCATATCAAGTATAATAAATATTATTATTATTATATTATTAGTACTGATATTGAAGACATCACAAACAGTCCTTTGACAACTGTAGCATCACAGTTTCCTAGTGGGTATTCATCACCTCAAAACTCAAGGGGAACAGGAAAGCAGCAACCCAGGAAGCCATTGTGGAAAAATGTAACCAAAGAGAATTCAGTACGGAATGATCGTGGATTTCCTGTCAATCATGTTATTCCACACACAATTCGATCACCAATAAGAGTATGACAGAGACTTTCTGATGAGAACATTGTGAAGCATATTGTTGACCAGTCTAATCTTAATGCCCTACAAAACAACTGTAATAAACCATTACAACTTAGTACATCTGAACTAGAGCAATTTTTAGGAACTGTGCTACACATATCAGTTATTAAATTGCCAAGAACCAGACTGTATTGGTCTAATGAGTGTGAGATTTCACAAATTTCTGAGATTATGTCTCGCGATAGATGGGAAGAAATAAAACGTTCTTTGCATTTCAATGATAATTCTACTTGTTCTTCTCCAGGTGAACCTGGCCATGACAGATTGCATAAAGTACGTCCTTTCATTGAACATTTACTAAAAAGTTCCGTGAAATTTCAAAACACCAACGTTTGTGTGTTGATGAACAAATCATTCCATTGAAAGGCAGAAGCAGTCTGAAACAGTATATGCCAAAGAAGCCAAATTGCTGGGGTTGTAAATGTTTTGTATTATGTGATGTGCCTGTTATAGTTTATGACATCGACATACACACTGGAAAAATAGAGGCAGTTGATGGTATGCCAGATATAGGAGCTAGTGGTAATATTGTTTTCAAGTTGTGGTAAGAGTATACCACATCAAAACAATTATCTTGTTTATTTTGATAATTGGTTTTGTTCAATCAACCTCCAAGTTGAACTAGCAAAGAGAGGAATATATTGTCTCGGTACAGTCAGAGAGAACAGACTCCAAAATTGTCCCATTTCAACAGATAAAACTTTGAAAGGAAAAGGTCGGGGATCATTTGATGAAAAAGAAGCAACAGTGGATGACACAACATTACGAGTTGTAAAGTGGTATGATAACAGAAGTGTGATGCTGCCCTCAACATTCTGCTCTGCTGAACTAGTATCCAGTGTGAAAAGTACTATAAACTGAGAGAAACAACTGATGTGACCTGCCCATTATCTGTTACAAAATATAATAAGTTTATGGGTGGAGTAGATTTGTTAGATTCCCTTACAGTCCTGTATCGTACTCACATACGATCAAAGAAATGGTATCGTTGAATATTTTTTCATTTGCTTGATCTGATTTGTGTCAACAGTTTGTTGGTATACAGAAGAGATGCCAAAATGCTCGGTATGCCGGAGAAGAAGCAAGGCTTTGTATGAAATCAAATCAAAAGTAGCAAAATCTCTCTGTAAAGAAGGAAAAAATATCATTAGGAAACAAGGGCGTTTAAGCACATCAACAGAAACACTGTACTAAATTAAAAAAAAAAGAGGAGCATGCACACAACTTTAAACAAAGGATATAAGAATGGACAAAATAGGACACTAGCCAGAATTTCTTGAAAAGAAAGGAAGATGTAAGATGTCCAACTGTAAAGGAATTACAAAAGCAAGCGGCATTAAATGTAAATTAAGCCTTTGCTTCACCCCTGGCAAAAATTGCTTCCTGAACTTTCATACATCATAAGAAATGAAAATCAGAAAAGAAAGGATATTGAAAGGTTAAGAAATTGATAATTATTTTACAGAAATAATTATGTATTACTTATGTATACTCAGATTTTATTATTTAAACAGTAACATTACCTAGATATTTAGGAATTGTATATGTATGATCTTATAATTTTATGGCCTGGTTTTTGCTTTGAGGCAACATACTCATAAACAGGGCCGTCGCATGGCTTGTTGGCGCCCGGGGCAATAGTTCGTCAGGCACCCCCCCCCCAAATTCATTCCCACGTGTACGTGCATAAGGGCGCCCCTATCGACAATGCAATATTGATATTGAGATAATTTAAGGAAAGAGCTGGGGCCTACAATTACACAGTTCATTATTAGGCTATTATTATTATTAACAGTATAAGCAAATCCAGCTGCTCAATTCTGAGCAAATATTTATTTTGGGATAACTTAGCAAATACAAAGTTGTTGGTGTCAAATATTTATTTGCTCAATAAATACATACAACATAATATTCAAAATTTAGTTATACTTAAACTTTAAAAAATACGTTATGTACATCTAACTTAATGTTTTCAAATTTTGTTGTTTTGTTTGTGCCGTTGCCGCGGCACCCAGGGTGATAGCCCCGGTCGTCCCGCCCACGCGACGGCCCTGCTCATAAATCACATATAAAAAATAAATTTATCAATTTTAATTAAGTAATTGTTTGTTTCTATCTTTATTTGTTAAAAATTACAAATATTACTTTTTTTTTCATGATTAGTTATTAAATTCAGGCAATAGAGGGTTAAATTACTTCCTTATTAATATTTAATAAAATATTGTGCATTGTAAAATACAATAATTTTGTAAAATACTTGTTTTAACAAAGAATAAAAGAGTACACTGATTATTTATACTAAGTATTTTGCTATTTATTCTAACAAAACACTTTCTTTTTCAGGCAAAATGAATTCTGAAATAGATGAAGCGCTCGATTTCAGCCAACCTACGTCAAATGATGGTCTTCTATTTACTGAAGACGAAATTTTAAAAGAATTAGATAGTTATACAAAAACTACTGATAATGGCAGATTAAGAGAACTAAATAAAGAAGAGACATTATGTAGCCATGAATAATCTTGACCTCTCATGGCCAGTTGCACCATTAAGTTCAGTAGCTGAACCACGTTCAAACTGGAAGATGAACGGAGATCATTCTTAAACCTATTGCGCCAACAACGTTTAGTGATGATCTCGGTTCAAAAGCGTCGTCAAGTTGATCTGCCGATTTCGGCCGTTCAGGGCGCTGAACTCGGTTCAAAACCGCTGCTCGGCGTTCGGCTATTGCTGTTATTCGCTTGCGATTAGACAAAACAACATGAGTTTTTTCTCAACTAGCAAAAAGAATTTTCAAATGGCAACTTTACTTGATTCCTTGGGCAGTGACTGTGAAGAGGAATTTCAGTTATTAACAGAGTTACATGATTTATATCCAAGAGAGAGAATATTTCGTGATCAGTGTGATTTATTCGATAAATATGACGAAGGTGATTTCATAATCAGATTTCGGTTGTCAAAACAAACTGTTCATCAACTGTTGGATAGAATAGGTATCAGTTATCCTATTCCAATAAAAGAAATAAGCCTGTCTCACCAATCAGCCAGTTATTATGTACATTGAGGTTTTATGCAAGCGGCTCATTCGAAGTGGTGATAGGGGATTTTCTTGCTATTCACAAATCAACAGTATGCAGAATAATACATAAGGTCAGTAAATGTATTGCAGCATTATGTTCCATATTTGTGAAAATGCCGCAAACTCCAAGAGAAGAACGTGATTCGTTGGGCAGTGACTGTGAAGAGGAATTTCAGTTATTAACAGAGTTACATGATTTATATCCAAGAGAGAGAATATTTTGTGATCAGTGTGATTTATTCGATAAATATGACGAAGGTGATTTCATAATCAGATTTCGGTTGTCGAAACAAACTGTTCATCAACTGTTGGATAGAATAGGTATCAGTTATCCTATTCCAATAAAAGAAATAAGCCTGTCTCACCAATGAGCCAGTTATTATGTACATTGAGGTTTTATGCAAGCGGCTCATTCGAAGTGGTGATAGGGGATTTTCTTGCTATTCACAAATCAACAATATGCAGAATAATACATAAGGTCAGTAAATGTATTGCAGCATTATGTTCCATATTTGTGAAAATGCCGCAAACTCCAAGAGAAGAACGTGAAGTAATGAGAAGTTTTCGTGAGATCGCTGCATTTCCAACTGAGATTGGAGCGTTGGACTGTACACATATCCCGATCCAGTCTCCCGGTGGCGATAATGCGGAGTTGTATCGCAACAGAAAAGGCTACTTTTCCATTAATGTTCAGGCTGTTTGCGATGCAGACCTGGCATTTCAATGCATTCTTTATTTACAAAAGGTAAGCTGAATAAGATATTCTTTACCACAACAATAGCATGTAGTTACTGAGAAAATAGCTAAACTTTTTGTCTGGAACTAAATTGAATAACTTTTTTTCAATGTAATGAGTATAATTAAACAATTTAACTTATCAGATTGTATAATAAATGTACAGGGTGTCTACTGAATCTCAAACAAAAAATTTAAGGACAATTCCCGTACATTTTCACAAAAATTTAAGGACATTAAAACTTGTATCATATCGTAAAATATTTAAAATACCCCAACCCTATTTTAACAACCAAAAAAAAAGGGAATTTTATTTTAACAACCAAAAAAAAAAAGAAGAAAAAAAAAAACAAAAAAAGAAAAACCCTGACATCATGCTCAAAATTTAAGGACATAGTCCGATTTTCCCGTACATTTCATGTCAAACCAAATTTCCGTACAATTCCCGGTTTCCCCGGTTGGTGGACACCCTGATGTACTACTACTGAGCTGGCAAAAAACTACAGGCCGAAGATGCAAGATGAAAAGTATACAACCAAATATACAAGTTATCAAAACACAACTAAAATTACTATTCAACTAATTTATTATATCACAAAACATCACAAACTTCTCTTCACAAAACCTGAAGGAGGAGGTCGATGAGACATTTTAAATATTGTTGATTACAGAGAGGTTTGTGAGGAGAAGTTTGTGATGTTTTATGATATAATAAATATACAAGTAAAGTATTTCCTATAGAAAAACATTCAAAACTATAGTTTTTTCTATATCGTGTTACATTATACAGTTTAAACAGATTTTGAGCTTCATAATATTTGTTTTAGAATAAAATAATTATAAATTATTTTATGTAATTAATTTTGAAAACAATAATATGTGAATATTAAATTTTGTGATTAAATTTGACTTTAGAAAAAGTGATCTTTCAGAGAGATAATGAAATAATTCAGTTCTCAAAAACCTGTTGAAAACTATTTTAGGCCATAATAATTTTCCTTTTTTTTTGTTATAGATGGATCAATCATTGAAGAAAATTAATTGTTTGACAAATTTGATATAATGAATCTGCCAATCGACATTATTGAAACTTCAAAAATTGATGATTTCACTACAAATGAAGAAAACCAAGATGACTTAAATCAACAGAGAAAAACGACAGAATTAACAAACATCAGGCTTAATAATTTAATGGAAGAAACAAACGTAATTATCAATGATACTTTTGAAAATCCAGATTACATACCTGCTGAGACAGTTATTGAAGACCATAATAAAAACTCAACGACGATTAATGCAACTTTAGTTAATGAAGATCCTAAAGATGATAATAATACAGATGATCTTGATTATTTACCAGATGAGATTGATGCAGAAGGAATCAATGAATACATGATGGCAATTGAATCAACTTCAACCTAATGAAGATCCTAATGATGATAATAATAATATTGATGATCCAGATTATATACCAGATGAGATAGACCCAGAAGAAAACTAAGATTGAATCAACTTCCAATATTGAAGATCCCAATAACGCCCCTAGAGGCAAAGATAATGATACGAAAATGGACATCAACGAGGAAAATTTTATTTTACCTGAGTGAAAGAGAAAGATAAACAATTCAAGTAATTGGAAGAAAGTAATAAACAAAAAACTGAGAATGACTGGAAAGGAGTATTTGGGATCCAGAAGGGAGAAAAATGGGAAAGTATTCCATTTTCATACTCTTCATACTCTTGGTATTAAAAAGTGGACTTTCAGGTATTGGATCAGTGGTGAATCATCCAAATGCAATACATCAGTTGAAGAGGCTAAGTTTATTGGCACGGCCCTGCAATGATGTTTAACAAGAAAATCCCAAGCATCTACTAAAAAGAAGAAGGCTTCTGAGTTTTTACAGCCGTTTTTAAATTCTTTGGCTAAACTGCCTTCTTATTATTGTCGGAAGATGACTTCTCGGCTTTACCTGGAGCCTGTGCTCACCTCTATGAAACAGCTGTACAGCATTTATGTGGAAAACCATAACGAAGAAACCGAGAAGGGCAAGAGAACAAATACTTTAGTTCTTAGTAGATATACATTTGAAAAGGCTTTTAAGAATGCACATTTGTCTATTTTCCAACCTAAAAAAAGACACATGTGACTTGTGTTCTTCTTATGAAGTATGTTATGTTACTGGAGAGAAATTCAAACTACATGTCAATCTTAAAGAAGTTGCTCGAAAGGAAAAAGATGCAGATAAAGAGAAAGCAAAGAAGAATGAACTTCGCGTATTTACATCAGATTTGGAGGCGGTTGAAGTGCCTCCCTTTGTTCAAGCTAGTGCACTGTATTATAAAACAAAATTAAATATTCACAACTTCACAATGTACAATCTCGGAACTAAAGAAGTTACATGCTTTTGGTTCGATGAAACAAATGCAGACCTAGAAGCTTCAGTTTTTGCATCTTGTGTTACCCACAAACTTAGGGAAGTTTTGACTAAAGAAAGTAGGCCTGTAGTCATTGTAAATAAAAAAGCTTCAAAATAAAAATACAACTTTCAGATATTGTAGGCTTTTCAGCAATTCTAACTACGAGGCGTGTTTTTTAAGTAAGGTCCGTTTTGTTGTAGGCACTAGTAGTTCGCACGCATATCGCAACGAGTGCGTGCGTCGTGTACCGGCATGCCTCGGGAACAACTGTGCTCAGTTTCAGCTCTGTAGCTAACCTGTACGGTTCTGTTCTGTGCTTTCAAAATGTTTAAGACTATCAACTCGCCCGCCGCGTGTGAGGTTCGGTCAGTGATACGGTTTTTGTCAGCAAGGAACCTGTCTGCAGCAGAAATTCACTGACAGATTTGCAAAGTGTACGGTGATACTATTATGAGTGAAAGCAAATTGCGTAAGTGGGTACGACAATTCAAAGATGGCCGTGACAACGTCCATCATGAGGACCGCTCCCGGTCGCCCTTCTTTGATTACACTAGTCAACAAGGAAAAATGGACAGACACTGTGATGGGTGATCTTTACTAATTTTGGGTTGCTGAATTCGAATACGACCTCCGTTTTTTTCCATCACCCTCCATTTTTCTGCCCCCCCCCCCCCCCCCCCCCCACCGCCAGACCGGTGAAATAGGTAAATGACGTTTAATCTTCTCATTTCACAGCTGTGACGTTGTGAATTATGTGTCACTTAGATGGGGTGATTTAATTTGAAATAATTATGTTTTTCATTCCTTTCTTTTGAATTTAGTTTTTTAGTAAAGTTTTTTGATTGAAAATTATATTTGTATTTACATAAAAATGAGTGATAATTTTAAATGATTTAATTCGTTGTTGCAATGTTGATTTTAGCAGACTATATAAGGTGTCTTAGTTTTAAGAGGCCTGGTGGTAGAGGCTAGCGACGCCATTAAAACTTAAGCGTCAGCTGTTTTGAGATTAATGTCATCAGAAGTTTAAAATATAAGTTATAAGTTATATAGATTATTTTTAATCTATTTGTGTAATATGTATTGATAATATATTAACCTTTTTTAAGTGTTTGAATTTTACATGGAGAGTTGGAGGGAGAATTCATTTATCTTAAGGGGATGTATCAGATAGTATTAGATAAGAGACGTCTCTGGGTAGTTGTTCACGTCGTTTATTAACTTTTGTTCACAAATTAATATTAGAGTAATATTTTGGGAAAATGTAAATCCAATGAGTGTTTTGTATTTATCTACAGGTTGAGATTTACATTGAAATGCTTTAAGTTACAGAAAGTGTTACAATTGATATTTGTATTTTTAAATGAGAGAAAGGAGTGAAGGTTAAATAAATAGTGTGTTTTAATTGATCATTTATTTTGTGGTTTATTGAAACTATTTAATTTTTTTCAATTTAAACTAGAGTAGATTAAGAATTATTATATCTCTGAAGAGTGTGTTTGTTCTCAGTTTAGGAGTATACATCCAGTGGAGATCTGTTCTCCGTGAGTTAAGATTAATGCTTATAAGTCAGGGAGAGTGTCATTTTTCGTTAAGGGATTTGTTGGGGAAGGTGTCAGTAGCATTTAGTTCTTCTTCCTAGTTTCGGGCCCAGCGCTAGGGGAAAACAGCATTATCTACGACACTGAATAATTAACGTTCAGTTCTAGATATATTTTAGGTGTGAACAGGTGACCAAAAAACGTCGCCGTTTCCTAATGAGACAGGCAATTCATCATCATTGGTATTTTGGTAGCAGACATAAGTAGTTTAGGTCTAAATATTTCAGGTGGTGAGGTGTAGACCTAAGTTCTCAACGCTACACAGCGATATGCCAATTGCTAGCCTAAAATTACAGTAAAATAATGATGAACACTATGCCCAACGATAAACATCATTGGGGGTCCGAGGGGTGAAAAAAGGGTGGGGGAGGCAAAGGGTATTTTTCTCGAAAAAACATTAAAAATCAGCATTTTTCGGAATTTTTTTTGGAAAAAAAGCGACATTACAGGCCCTTTGCCATTTTTTACACCTTCCCACTACCCCCATGCACCCTCCTATCCCTCTTTTTCACCCCCACCTTAAAGCCACCCTTGTTCTTCAAAAAGAAAAAACGTAAATGTGGATGTAAAAAAAAAAAATTCAAAAAACAGCTACTAAGACTAAAAATGGTTTTCAATAATATAATTACATTTATTTATAGAGAAATATTTTAAATAAGAGTGATTAATCAAGACGATTGTAAGACAAAAATAGGAACTATATTTCCTAAAAGTTTCCGCCGTTGGCGGAGGTATACAAATTGTCTTCAACTTGTTACACCCTCCTTTGCGAACGCTCTTTTCTACGCAGTTGCAGTAAGCGTGTTGATCGAGACGAACTGTATCGAAGGCGTCCTTGACCTAGTACGGTTTCCGTTTGCTATTTCGAACGAAGTGCGGTGTTCACGTTTAGCACAAGTGTTTCTTTTTTTTTCTGTGCTTCAAGTAGATTTCTTTGTAAAGTGTTTGGTGTTATAATGCCGCGTTCTTGTAAGAATGATGTGAATTCTTTTTGTTACATTTGTGGAGAAGTGACTTTTAAGAATCAGAGGAGACCCTTAAATAAGACTGTTCGAAAAGCTTATGAGCATTATTTCGATTGCAAAGTCGGGGATCAGGACAAGCCGTGGGCCCCAAAATTATGTTGCAAAAGTTGTTACACTAATTTAAGTTCATGGTTACGTGGGGAATCACGCAGTATGTCATTCGCGGTACCTATGGTCTGGCGTGAGCCCACCTCTCATGCCGAGGACTGTTATTTTTGTATGACGACAATATCTGGATTCTCGCGAAGATCGAATCATACTATAACTTATCTGAATATCCCTTCGGCAATTAGACCCGTCGAACATAGTAATTTGTTGCCTGTCCCCATACCACCCGAAAACTACACCCTTGATGATGAAGAATCAACAACTGAACAGAATGCGCCATCATCACCGGAAGAGGAGGTACCACATAGTAGCCAAGATGAAGATTACATGCCTAACGAATCGAACGAACCACAACTTTTCACTCAGAAAGAATTGAACGACTTAGTCCGGGATTTAGACCTGCCTAAAGTAAAAGCTGAGCTTCTTGGTTCACGACTACAGCAGAAAAATCTCCTGCAGCAAGGTGTCAATATTACGTTTTTTAGAAAAAGAAATGCCGCCTTCATTTCTTTTTTCTCGCGAGATGACAAAGATGTAATTAGCTGTAACAACATTGCAGGACTAATGACTGAACTAAAAATCCCATACGTCTCTGAAAGCTGGAGACTTTTCATTGATTCCTCCAAAACAAGTTTAAAAGCGGTTTTACTTAATAATGGAAATGATTTACCATCGGTCCCTGTTGCCTACGCAACCAGCATGAAGGAAACATATGAAAATCTAAAAAAAATTCTGGAAAAAATTAATTACGATCATCATCAATGGAGTGTTTGTGCTGACATCAAAGTAGTGGCAATATTAACGGGATTGCAAACTGGATACACTAAATTTTGTTGCTTTCTTTGCGAATGGGACAGCCGTGCTAAAGATCAACATTATGTGAGAAAAGACTGGCCCTTGCGCGTGAATGATATTCCCGGTTGTAAAAACATCGCTTTTGGAGCCTTAGTAGACAAAAAAAAAAATTATTATACCTCCACTGCACATTAAGCTGGGCCTTTTTAAACAATTTATTAAGGCTCTAAATAGGGACTGTAAGGACTCTTATACCTGAAGCAAAAATTTCCACACATAAGTGATGCCAAAATCAAAGAAGGCGTATTTGTGGGACCTCAGATTAAACAGTTATTTGATGATGATGATGCTTTCTCCAACAGTTTATCAAGAAAAGAGAAAAAAGCCTGGGAATCTTTTGTCTCTGTTTGCCGCAATTTTCTTGGAAACAAAAGATCAGATGACTATCATCAACGAATAGATGAGCTACTTAAATCTTACAAGATCCTTGGTTGCAATACATCCTTGAAAGTTCATTTTCTCCACTCCCACCTGAGTTTTTTCCCGGAAAATTGTGGAGCCGTTTCGGACGAGCATGGTGAAAGATTTCATCAACAGATTGCCCAAATGGAGAACAGATACGCGGGAAAATGGAACCCTAGTATGTTGGCGGACTACTGTTGGACTCTCATACGAGAAACACCGGAGGACACTTACAAAAGGAGAAAAATTTCAAAGTAGATGCAGATATGTTTTTTTCAGACTTTTTGATTGCTTAGCCTTATGATTGATTTCAGTACTTTTCCCCCCCCCCCCCCCCTCCACCTATTCTAATCATATTTTTGTCATAATTCTTAGATACAATCAAAACCACATAAGAGTTTGTTTCAAATTAACTTAATTTAAAAAAAAAAAAAAATTTGGTACATCCACATTTACGTTTTTTTTTTTTGAAGAACAAGGGTGGCTTTAAGGTGGGGGGTGAAAAAGAGGGATAGGAGGGTGCAAGAGGGTGCATGGAGGTAGTGGGAAGGTGTAAAAAAATGGCAAAGGGCCTGTAATGTCGCTTTTTTTCCCAAAAAAATTCCGAAAAATGCTGATTTTTTATGTTTTTTCGAGAAAAATACCCTTTGCCCCCCCCCCCGCCCTTTTTTCACCCCTCCGACCCCCAATGATGTTTATCGTTGGGCATAGTGTTCATCATTATTTTACTGTAATTTTAGGCTAGCAATTGGCATATAATTGCTAGCATATAATTGGCATATAACTGTGAAATGAGAAGATTAAACGTCATTTACCTATTTCACCCCTAATTTGGCCAGAAAGGGGGGGGGGACAGAAAAATGGAGGGTGATGGAATTCGAATTCAGCAACCCAAAATTAGTAAAGATCACCCATCAGAGTGTCTGTCCATTTTTTTTTTCAATTTTTTTTGTTGACTAGTGTTACAGACGATTTGGTGGCTTCAGTTGAAGCGAAGATTCGTGAGAACAGGGGGTTCACAATGACAGGTCTAACCCCGGCGTTAGTCTCTGTCATTTCAACTACACGTCAATATGGCAAAAATACAGACTGGAGCACTTCAGGCATACTTAATTAAAAACAATGTTTCCTATGTAAAAATAGGACTTGTTTGTCATAGTCAGCAACTATGGATCTGTGCCAGTCCTGATGCCTGAATTTTAGAAGATGGGCATTTGACAAAATTTCTAGAAATCAAGTGTCCATCATCTTGCAGAAACAAAGAAATTATCACTGATGGGAAAATTAATGTAACATACTTAAAACTTGATGAAGTTCAAGTCATTTTAAAAAGATCGCATATATACTATACACAGTGTCAGACTTTACTGTATGGAACAGGATTAACTCTGTGATTTAGTAATTTATAACAAAAAACAATTACAATACCTGTAAAAAGAGATGAGAATTTTTTATCACAAATCCTTCCAAAGTTAGAAGAATTTTATTTAAATATTTTTTTTTCCTAAATATAATAAAATGTAATGCAACTATAATATTAAAATGTTGTGTTTTCTGAACTTTTTTTTTTTTAAACTTCTAAAATGATAGAATTTTTTTTCATGATTCAAGTTTATTATTCTCAGCACTTATATTAAACGTTATATATGAATATTATATTATAATGTTTAATGTAAGTATTGAGAATAATAAACATAAATCATGAAAATAAAATTTGTAATGAATATTATAATAAATGAGTTATTGAAAAGAATATAATATCTTATATAATCACTTAAAGAACTGTACTAAACTAATATTGATTAATTCCCTGATTTCATACCTATAAATGTAAAGCAGTTGGAGATTCCCTCTTCTAAAAAAATTACTTGGCAAAATTCATGAACTTTTACGGATATTTCCGGTTCCAAAACTAAACTTTCATGATTGATAGAATTTGTCAAATTCTTATCAGTCATTTTGATGCAAGTCCTTTTACTGCACTTTCTGACACTTGTCTTCGTTTATCTACATTGGGAAAGATACTCAGTAAATAATTTGGACTGAGTGGGTGCATTGACTTTTCATTTCCAACGAAGTGCTTACTGCAGTTTGTTGCCTTTTATCATGGCTATTTTCCAGTTACAACTTTTTCATTTTAATGGCCGTATATACAGGTAGACTGAAGATCTATTCATGGGGCTCTCAGCCTCAGCAATTATAGCTGAATGGGTCATGATTTATATTGAAGACACAGCTTCGTCACTGTTACATGA
>JAFIDM010076604.1:0-11776 GCA_023159025.1 Thereuonema tuberculata | reverse complement strand
ACCATTAATAAAATGAAATTTATCCGTAGATGGAGTTTTCTAATTTATTTAAGGTATTTATTGTATAGGCTTATTTAATTTCAGCGTCCGAAACTAGGATGTTGTTGCACAATCACATTTATTACATGGTAACCAGATTCTTATTTAAAAAATGCAGATTAGCATTAAATAATTCTTTATAAAATTAATGTGATTAGTTAGTATTCTTAATCAAATATACAGCTTCACTATTGCAGTTCCAAAAGAATTTGAAATATTACTTATTATTTTTCAAATGTTTTGTCATTTTCATTTTCTTATAAAGTCTGGGCTTTATATTAATTTATGATGAGTTATCTTTCGGATAATTTTTAAATTGCTAAACTAAATTAATTTAGATATAGAAAAATATTCTATGTTCATTCTATTTCTTTGAATGGCAAAGCCACAGTTTGTCTTGGAATCACAAGATAATGTTATAAATTATTCTTTTATAAAATATGAAAAATCTTATTTATTCAGTAATTGTTTAATGAGTCATTAAATTTTAAAAGAAAGAATGATTACAAGGAATATTTTCAGAACCTTTAGTTAGGCTGCTTCCTCAGCTAAGATTAAACTGAAAATGATAATTCTTAGGTATACAAGTATTCTAAGAGTCTGGTTATAAGACTTCATGCTGAAGCTTTTTATTTTTTTTTTCTTAAAAAAAAAAATATTGGGGAAAAAAAAAAAGCATTTGCAGAAAACAAATCAAATGGTAGTGTCTTTGTTAATGGCCTCTTTGTTTAATCGATTTCCTTCAGCATTCAAAATCATTCTTTAAAAAATATTAATAGTATGATATTAGGTTGATTCTTTGAGTTTGGAAATATAAGCAAAACACAAAAAAAATTCAATTTGCTGTAGTTATCTGGTATTGCAGAGTTCTTAGTTTGTCCCATGTAGTAATCAGACTAAGCACCGTACTAAAATAATGGCATTATCTGTTGTAAGTATGAGACAAGTTATTAAATATCACAGAAGATTTTATTAAATATAGAATAGTGATGAATTACGTTTAATCCATATCAAAACTGCAATGGTATATTTAGCTTATTCAGGAACACGTCTTATTCTGTGTTGAGTTTTTTAAAATGCAGTTTGCTTGAAATGGATGACTAAAAGCCAAAGTTGCTTAGCTGACAAAATGGACTAATTTAGATTAGGATGAGTTTTCCAGTTATAGTGATATAGATTCAACTTGGTCTGTATCTTTTCTCTGAATTATAAGCTTCCTTTAAACATCAGAGCCATAATATTTTGAAATAAGTGCAAGGCTGTCATACAAAGCTACTCAGATCTGTTGCTATTTTTACTGCAAGAAGTTTTTAATGTTTTTGCTCTGCATCGAGCTTTTTGTAACTTTCTGCTGCAAACACTATCATAACTATTATATCTGATGGCAATACAGTAAAAACTGATTTATTATACTCATTTCAGGAGGAAAATTTTAAATTACGCATAACTGAGAATTACTTACAACTGAGGTTTAACTTTATTTTTAATTAAACTTAAATAAGAACACTCGTAATAAACATAGAGGTTTTTTGATTTTATGTTTTAAAATCTCTAAGGGATTGAATAAATTACTGTACACCCATTACATAAATACAGTTATAAGATAAATGAAAAGCAAAGACTCACCAAATTTTCACTAATTTTCCATCACATTGTTACTCATTTTTCCATATCTGCAATTTTCCCTTTTGTTGACGGCTGTCCTTTACAGATTTTGAAACTAACTTTCAGTATTCTTCTAAAATTGACTCCTGCTTACTAATGACTGCACATAATGTAGTGTAACTTATATTTAAGCTTACTCGCTATTTCTGCTTTTCATTTTTGCGGGTTGTCTTTCACTTCTCGAATAAATCTCACTTTTTCCTCTAAAGAGTAGCTTTTATTCCTTCTATTATCCATGGCTGCAAGAGAGAGAGACTGAAGTAAATGAAGGGAACACATGTTTCAAAAATGCGAAAATTCGTTCAGTTTTTGTCTATGATCGACCTTTCATTAAAAGCCGCCCAGAAATCTTATGAACACGACGATTGCATATCGATACGGAATGCCGAGCTATTTTATATCGGTGCACCTGGGGAATATCTATAGTTGAAAATGCAATTCAGTCTCATTTTCAAAAAAATGCTATGTATAGACAAATTACATGTAACTCTCAGAAATAATTTATATGTAATTAAATACAATTTTCGCCAGGGCCTACAAACAAGAACTACGTACAACTGGGTTAGGTAAAAACCAGTTTTTACTGTATATAATAGAAAACCTCTGTTATATATTAAATGGTCCATATCATTGAAGTACAGAATCATTGTTTCAGTGCTGATTATTACTAATGTTTTTTAATCAGTAAAATTTTAACTGATTTCCCTATCACTTTATAAATTCACATTTCAAAATTATTGATAGACGTAATTGTAGCAATGTTAATTCAGTGCCAATTAAATAGCACAAATACAATTATTGTTATTATCTTTAGGATTCATATTTCATTCATGTATAAGAATAACAGATAAAATAAGACTTGTTTGCATGCAGTGGTTTATCAGATGTCTGTGGTGAAGAATTTTCAGTCAAAAACAGTATTGGCTGGTGATTTAAGTAATTAAACTTTAAGTAAATTAAACGTAACCAGGAGCATATTATGAAATATTGATTCATAATCATCTAAATTTAAAAAAACAATGATAATAAAATTTGTTGAAATATTTTGAAATGATAACAAGGACTTAAATTGACAAATTTAATTGATCCTATATTAAGGTACCTTTCCGCTCACTGCTGCAGAGCAGCGACTGCAGCCCTGGGGCGGTAACCTTGACTGCCCCTTTGTTGTCCCTTCTATTTTCAATACAAACGTTTCCGTTCACTGCTGCTGCACGTGACGTCAGAGCAGCAGAAGGGCTGCAGTCGAAAAGGAAGGAAAAAATGAGCAACCATCTTGGCTGCTGCACGCAGCAAGTGGTCAGAAGAAAGAGTTTATGGATGAAAACAAATGCATTTTTAATATTTCAAAATTTAAAAAAATACGTTCAGTTAATGAATATGATATTTCTGTAATAATCTATATATTTATTTATTTATTTCAATCGATTATATTAAATAAAAATAACATTTAATTATTTATGTATTCACATAAAATTAAAAGATATGTTTCCTGATGAAAAAAATCGTTTATAATCAAGTTAAAAAAGGAAATCATTAACATCTAATGCCCAACTAACTAGCTCTATAAAAATTAAAAACTCACTAAAAGATTTCTTTAAAAATAAAAAGCGCCTAAAAATCAAAACAATATGATGTATATGAGAAAATTTAATAAGGTTTTCACATATTGTCACCTTTTTATTTTAATGGATTATATTAAATCAAAATAACATTTTATTTATTTATTTATTTTCAAAAAATCCTTTCATAATTTACGAATTTTTTGTCGATCTCTTATTATGTTTGCGACGTTTGGATTGCTACAACTGTGGTTTGGAAAATTTTAATTGTCTTTCCTCTCCCCTCTCAGCGGATTATAACATTCCTCCGGATTTATTAGCTTTTTTTCAACCCTGAAAGGAATAATATCAGCGAAATACTTGTTCCTATTATAGGAAAAAAAAATATTTATTTATAAATAGCAAATGTAGCATAAATCAAAATTTAGTTTTTTTAATTTTTGTTTTGTTTATTCTTTATACTTTGAACTATAAACTTCAATCTTCAGATTTCAAGTTAAAATAACTTTAAAAACCATTATTACTTTAGAATAATATCTGTAATCACATTCCACATCTCACAGTCAGTACCTTACAGTAAAATCCATAAAACTTAACAGTAATAACGTTATTATATTTACTGCAATATGATGTTATCTCACGCGATTGATGACAATTATGGTAAACTCTTAAACTTTATATTAACTTGGATGTTATTTACTTTTTTTATTATTATTATTATTCCCATGGCATTACATTCAGAAGCGGATTATCAACATTCCTCCGGATTTAGCTTTATTCAACCCTAATACTAGGAATACTATTAGCAAATAATTGTTCCTAAATTATAGGAAAAAAAATAATCTTTTATAAATAGCAAATGTAATATAAATCAAAATGTTGTTAATTTTTTTTTTTTTTTTTTAATCTTTATACATGGAACTATAAACTTCAATCATCAGATTTCAAGTTAAAATAACTTTATAGATTTTATTTTAAAGAAATAATGGTTTTTAATCACATTCCTAAAATTGCTACGTATTGTCTTGTCCTGATGGACTGAATTGAGCAGTTTTGCAACCTTGATGGGTCGAAGAAGGGTTTTACTGGGTCGAAGAAGGGAGAAAATACCCCCGGGCAGAGGGCGGCAGTCGGTTCAGCGGAAACGTAGCTGCTGCGCAGTCTACTGCATTCCTCCTCTCCCTCCTCTAAAAGCACCTCCCCTACCTGCTGCTGCAGCAGTGAGCGGAAACGTACCTTTAAGTAGGATTGGAAAACATTATTTATAACAAAATATGAAGCTGCTTCTCTCCATCTATTATTATTTCATTTATAGCTTTGGAAGGCTTGTCTATTTTTCTTCATTATTGAATCATTATAAGAGAGTCAGCAGTGTTGGTGCAAACTTTTATGTAATCTTATGTATCTTCACTGTACACGTGATGCTCATTAATTTCCATCTAGTATCTTAATTGACTTGAATCATGCTTTGCCCAGGTGATGTTGGTGTCACTTTAAATTTCATGTTTCTAAATGACCATCATCATCATATGTACATCATACGTCAATCATGGAGATAGGGATTATTTATCTATTCAGCCAATTTCTATGCATCTTGTTTGCTCATTTTTCTGAATTCGTCGCAAGGAAATTTGACTTTCTTGAAATGATAAGTCTTTTTAAGTTCATCTCCACGCTGTGAAATATTCACATCTATCTATTATCTTAGCATTAAAGTTACCATTAGGAAATTTAATCCTATAGCATTTTAAGTATTTGTCTTTATTTAAATATATTGAGAACTTCTTGGTATAATGGGCAGTGGAATGAATCTACGAACTTTCTTGAGAAACAGTTAACATTTGCACATTTAATTGCCAAATAAAATAGAAGTCAGCCACCAACCACATTGGAGTTTCCAATTATGGGAGTTTCTGTTTTCTCAATTTTGATCTTGGGCTTTTTTTTTCCCTTGAAATGTATTCGGAAAAAATATTATTATGCTGTATTGGTATTACAAAAGGACAGTGAAGGATGATTTTACAGCTTTGTCATTAGAAGTTTAATGGCCTCTGTCTTTAGAAATGCATTTTGTTTTCCACAGCCTTGCACTGCTTATCTGAATGCCATGTTCAGATTGTTTGTTTGTTTTGTTTTGTTTGTTTTTTTGGCTTTTATCATACGCTAGTTTTAATATGTATTTTTCCAAGAAGCTCTATAATAATGATTCTGTAGATATAGTATGCATTATAATTTCCTGAAACCATTATTTTGAAGATTTCTTCTCCTTTTCATTGATATAAACTAAGAGATACTCAATCACTATATTTTCTTCTGCATTCTGACATAATGGCTTAATATTCACTATTGAGCTAAACATTTGTTGCTACTTTTTATCTACAATCGAATACCATTGAAAATAAGAGGTGATATTTCCTTTAAGAAAAATAACTTTCCCTGGTATACAGTTGCGTGTATTGAAATTGGAATGATTTCATTTAGCATTCGTATATATTCTGCAGAACACAACATATGAATTTAATAAGCTATTTTCATGGTTTTTAGTCTATATCTGACCAATGGGCAGTTTGTTTCTTATGCCCTGACAATTTGTGAAATTTCAGACCTGATCTACTTTTAAGTCCCAAACCATGTTTTTAAGATAAAAGTTTTTACAAAATTTTATTTAATTTTTAGGTTTTCTATCAGCCCATAGTTTCAAATAGATTCTCATCAAAACAACAGCTTTTTCCCTCTTTTCTGATAATATATCATATGGATATTGATATAAGAAAGAAATACAGCATAAAAAAAATTCAACTGATGGCCGATTATATTGATGCAGAATAATCTAATAAGTTGCCCTCTTTCCTTAAATTTCGCCAACAACAAACCATCTTAAGAAATGCAGTGAAGGAAAAGAAAGATAGGGCTGCCTTAGTCTGGGAAATCCCATTCATGTCAACATTGATTAATAATGTTATTAATTCATTGTTTTCTCCAATTGCGTTATCATTCCTATTTTAGACTTCTGAAAGACGCCTTATATCTGCGGTTTGTCTGTCTGTGGACACATATCCCACAATGCTTCGCAACGGCTTCTGTTAGCTCAGTTGTAGGTGGCCTGAATGTTGTAAATGACCTATTAGCTCAGTTGGTTAGAGTGTTGTGCTAATAATGCGAAGGTCATGGGTTCGATCTCCTCATGGGCAATTCTTATTCTTCATTTTTTTCTTCCCATTTTAAATCTTTTCACAGTTTATCACCTTAATTTTTTTTTTTTTTAAATCATTATTAGGAATTCAGTGACATTCCCGGCACAGTCTATTCTAAAGTAAAGGTGACTCAGAAGCCGTTGCGAAGCACTGTGATTGGTTTACTAATCACTATCCCTACCTTGTTTAATTTTTGACTGTATTTCCATTATTGTCATATAAGCACTTGGAAGAAGAGTATTGTTTCTTCTTCTTTTATATTTGCAAAAGTTTAAGACAGTTTATATTTTTACTACATTTTAGATAAAGTTTATAATTTTTTTAACCATAAAAAAATATTGTGGTCAATGGTTTCAATAGAATAACATTTTTATGAATTGACTCAAAATTCTTCAGCCCTAACATATATAATAAATTTGGTTAATTTATTGTTAAGTCATTACTGAGAACATCTGGCTACTTTGATGTAAAATTGCTATTGAGGTTTATCTCATCAAACATTTGTTCTCACCTGATAATACAGATTTGTAATTTATGGTGTTTTTTGTGAGAAATAATTATATAGCTACTATAGTTGTCAGCATTCTAATATTTTCTCGCCATCCCTACTCTTTGCTTGATCATTTCTTAAAATATGTCTCATTAACTGATGAGAAGAAAAGCAACAGGTGTATCTTAAAATTGAATTTGTATAAATGAAAGTATTTTTCATTTTTATTTTCTTATAAAAAATATAAAAAGGATTTAAGTTTTAAACAGACAGTTGATGTAGATGCAATAGTTTAATTGATTTTATAGTTTTTTAATTATCGGAAACACAGTTCAAATCTTTCACTTTTCTTTTCTTTTTCTTTCACTTTTGCTTCTCGATAATTGATGGATAACTATTTATCTTATTTGCTTTTGTAAATTGAAATTACTGCTTTATCTATTCTTATTTAGTACTCCTACCAAAGCTACTAGTTTTTTGAGGCCGTATGAAATGGAGCGCTGTTTGCTGATGTATGAGGAAGAACCTGATTCTATTATTGAAGTCCCTCATAGAAACAGTGTTGATTATCTAAGTCATAGTCTAAGTGATGACATATCTCAGGATGAATTTGAGAATAATATAAAGGAGAACTCTAAGGGAACCATTCATCATGCGGGTAAGTTAATTGTTTCTTGTTTTTCAAAATAAATGATAATAAAAGGCTTTTCCGACTTCAGCTAGGCCCCTATTTTTGACGATGTTTACCTGCGTAAACTACATAGAATACCAAAAGAACCTCTATTTCATGTTAGTTGAACTCTACAATGGTATCTTGTTTATGGTTATTTACAACCAATAAGCACGCTTTGTTTTTGCTTTGTTAATAAATGGTATGCCCATATAGATCTTATTATATCTATCTGTAATATGAGGAGAAGTGCATCTGTGAAAATATTACTGAATAAATACACATTATCTTCCAGTTAGATTTTTAGTGAATTTTCAAAGAGCTTGTTGCAATTTGGAAAAAAAACTCAAGTTTGAGCCCTTTTTCAGTTGGTCATGGAATCAGAAGCAATCAGTTAGTAGTAACAGTTACTTTTTTCTTGAAAATAAGTTCAGTTTGATCAGTTTTACTTAAAAAAATATGGCATTAAATTAAAAATAAAAAGGAACTGTAATGCCAATACTTTAGTGAGTAATGGAGTAATATAAAAAGCTTTACTTTGACAGAATTTTTCAAAAAATGATTTCACAAACAATGGCATTAATTTCGACATTGTATAGTGAAACCATTCATAAAAGTTTCCATGAGTTATTACTGCATTGACAATGTTGGTGTCATTGAATATAGAATAGGAAGGAATGTAAGAGGAAAAAATGGATCCTTTATGGAATAAAACCGCAAAAACAAATATAATAATAACAATGCTAATTTATTTGAAAGATTTATGTGTGGCCTAAAATGAGTTAAAAGAGCTGTATTAAAAAAGAAATAAATTTATTGATAAAATGGGCAAGTATGAATAAATGTAATGTTCTTTTTAAAGCAGCAATGTAACTACTTTACATCGAGAATTAGAAGGAATCTTCTTATAGTCACACAAATGAACTACTTTCCCACCCTTATGTATAATGAGCAGTTTGAAAATAACAAAAATATACGAGTGAGCGTCAAAAAGTTAGTTGCGTTTGCTTAGAACTTTGTCTAAAAGAGATATTATTACATCACTTGGTGGCAACACTGTTTATACTTCCATTGAACAGTTGTACTAATGGGTTGTCACATGAAAGCAATGGTTTATCTGTTATCAGCTATAAATGATACCGTGTCAGTTGCAAGTAGCATCCAAATTGGAAGTCTGCTCAGTGACTAATTTTTTGTGGGCAAAAAAGTGTAACTCCACTAAAATTTATCACCAATTGCTGGAAGTGTACAGTGATAATGCAATTTGGCCCTAAGCAATCACAAAATGGTGCTAGTTATTCGAGGGCACACGAATATTTGAAGACAATTACCGTAGGAAAGGCCTTCAACTGTGACGATGAAATTTCCCAGAGCTCTCCTGGAAAATTTCAAATGGGAGGTGTTGGAGCACCCTTCCTACAGTCCTGACCTTATGCCTCGTGATTTCCATGTGTTCGATTCCATGATAGAGAGCCTTGCGAAATGACGATAACACTCCAATGGGGAAGTCACAAAAATGGTGATCATACGTTGGATGTGAATTTTTCATAGAAGGCATACCAAAATTCATGCACATTACAATAAATGTTTAAATAAACTTGTGATCATGTAGAAAAATAGCTATTTCATTGTACTTCTAAATAAATATAAGAATAGCCCCAAATGTCCCATGCAATGTTTTTTTCTGCCATTGCAACTAACTTTTTTACTCACAAGGGAAATGTCAAGTAGTCAGGACGTGAGTTTTGTTCATACATACAGTACATGAAGGCCCTCGAATATCAAGTTCCCAAACCATTGGGCCTGATATCAAGTAATTTTTGAGAAAATTAATTTTGAAAAATTCCAAACGGCTTATATCGACTAAACGTTAACCAAGTGGTAAGCGAGCGCTTGAGTCTAATAAGTGCAGGATGACTGGTTCGAATGTTGCTGCATCCATGAAATTTTTTTTCCCCCATCCTACATATATTTTAGGTAAGATTATTTGTAATGAATCACAATTTCCTTCTCTTCCATCTTCTTCAGAAAATATAAACATTGTACACCATTTCCCTCCGAAATGCACCCCTTTGGTCCAACCATGCGATATTTATTTTTATCAGCAGATGAAAAATTTCATAAAGCGTCTACAAAACTGCGTCTAACTCATTGTGTGAAGATGCAAAATTAACCCCAGAGAGGATTTCATAAAAATTCAATCCAACGTACATCACCAGCTGTTTCCCCAAATCTGTCGTAACATGATTCAGTATGCTGCTAACTGTGTGATGACAGGGAAATTTTTACAAACGTGAATGAAGGGTACGTGTATTTGAGGAATGACCTTCACATACTATAAGAATGAGCAAAATCCACGACTCGCCTATCTGACAGTCCCCTTGTCAGCCTCATATATATTATTCAAGTAATTTAGTTCAATTACTCAAAAAAAAAAAAAAAAAAAAATTCAAAAAATAGAAAAACCTAAAGTATAACAACTATATAATTGTTAATATTTTAATATATAATGAAATTTTACTTACAAAACAATTATAAAAACATTAGAAATAAAAAATATAATAGTAATCAAAATTATCATCTTGGATAAAATAATAAAATTATTTTATCCTCCAATATACAATGGTTATGGGCAAAAACATTTTAATTTCAATATGGAAAGAATTATAAATAATATTGATATGAATATAAATATTTTTGGTAAAGTCAAAAATATCATTTATCAAATAAAAATTCTAAAAATATGACTTTCTGAAAATATTGTAAAATTGTATAGTGCTACAAATTACTAAATGAAGAAGGGAATAAAATAAAAGGTTATTTTCTTAACTTACTTCCAAAATTTGTTATAATGTATTAATAAAAATATTTATAAAATTTATTTAATCTGATTAATTAACTTTATTATATAGTTTTTTTTCATGAATCATCTTAACAATTTAAAATGTTTTCTAAAAATAAATTACTCCACAAAATTAATTACATATATTTTCTCCTTTACTGCATAACTTGTATACTTGTTATATGTATCATATGCATTTTGTAATTTTTAATGTATGTAAATTATCGTAAATTTAAGTTCCAGAACGTGTTGATATGGATATTTCCCTAATGGGACTGAACTCTACTAATACATTAATAATAATTAAATACAAATATTCAAATTAAATCCATAGAAATATTCAAATTCTATTGCAAAAAATAAGTAACACCTCATAAGTAAAATGCAGCCAGCACTGGAGATTGGTTTTCGTTATTATATTCAAATGAATTGAGGATAGAGATTACAAAGTAATTTGCTTACAAAGTCCTTATGACCGCTAAAAACAGGGTGAATTTCACTAATAATATTTAAGCTGTAAATTAAAAAAGTCATCTAAACAAACTAAAGCCGATGGGTGCCTTCAGCACCAAAAAAAAAAAAGATTTTCTACCTTTACCATTGAAGAAAAAAATAGAAGTTTTTCGTCAAAAAAATGGAAAATATTTAAAAAGAAACGGAAAATATTGTTTAATTGAGAAACAGTCACTTTTCAAAAAAAAGTAACTAACTGTGCCATTATTTTAAAAAGTAACTTTCCAAAGACTGTTATTAACATTCTTTGGTCCCTTAAATTCATTAACACTTCTTACCTTCTCTCCACAAAATTTCAGTCAGTCCTTTTAAGAACTTAAGTTAAATCATGGATTTAATCTTCCTTTTTTTTATTTTTCCTTTTTTATGTGTAACACATTTATTGATGTAAATCATCATCAAAACTTTAATTTTATTAACAAATTGAAATATTTTAATAAAGGAAACTTATATTTCTATCAGTCTTAAGTAATAGTAAACAGGTCATTACATAACTGTGCATTTCATTACTTCATTTAAATGACTGGTTTCATAGAGCCTGCAGAATCAAATAATTTTTCAGTAAACAGTAATTAAATATCAAACTCATAAACATAATAATTTTGATTATTTTTTGTTTTTTAATGAATAGAAAAGTGAATCTGTTCACTTGCCGGAAAACAATGAAATTTAAATTGAAGGATGATCTTTTCATGTAATCACAGCAATCTCATTCTTTACATTGAATATTTTGTTTTGCTTAATACATAATTTATATTTATTTATATAGGAAGTGCGCCAGTAATCCAAGATGTCTTGCAG
>JAFIDM010076602.1:0-11779 GCA_023159025.1 Thereuonema tuberculata | reverse complement strand
CGTGGGCGTCAGCCGGCTCTGGGGGACAGGAGGTCCAAATGCGAGCGGGTGCTCACGGTGATCCGCTCGATTTCTTATAGGGGAAGATGCAGCGGGAATCCAGAATCGCACCAAGTATCCTGGTGCTCAGCTTTTTGGAATTATTCCGACCTCTGATCGGGGACTCACAGATCAGGAGGGCGGTGTGATTCCGAGGAGCGAGGGAGATCGAGCAGGGATTTTTGAACCTGCTCCCTGACAATCTCTCTCCGACTGTCCTTTGTTGACTTGTTTTCCTCTCCTGGAGAGGGGTGTTGGTCCCCTTCGTCGCCTCTGGTCAAGAAGGGGTGGCAGCACTGACGTAGTCCCAGTTGGCCTTTCCTTTTGTTTTCCCCCTATTGAGAGCAGAACTCTGATGCAATGCCCAACAGGGGGACAAAGGAATTAGCTCTTAACGTAGCAAGCAAACAGTTTTCACGGGCTGGTTGCCTTTGTGTACCAGCCATAAAAGCACTTACCGGTCACTCCTAAAGTCGGAAAAAGCACAGTTTAATAGGGATAAGGGCGCCGTGTTGGCGGGGAATAATGAAGGAGAACCCTTGCAGCACCAGGAACTGATAGGAAGGCAGAAATGTAAAAATGATGGAGATATGGAGAGGAATACGCAAGAAGCGGGATGTGGAAGGAGGGAGAGGAGAGAAAGGGTTAGCGGGAGCGTCGAGGCACGAACTACGTTTGTGACACCTCCCCCCCACTCAAAACTCAAGCGCATGGGAGAAGCTTGGGGATGCAAAGGGAGAAGTAATCGGCAAAAAGGGTTCGAGGGTGGAATATCTGTGAGAGGGAGACAAGGGCCTAAGGCTCTTAGGGCTCTTAGAGGTGGTAGGGCGGAAGTAGGTCAGAGACAGTGAGCGAAAGGGAGACAGGGCGTCGGCTCACAGACAAAACAAACCCGAGGGGATAGGCACCCAAACAAGAGCAGAAGGGGAGCTCTAGGCACTAGCGTTGGTTCCTTTGACTTCCTTGTTGCATTTTCTCGGCAGGATGTATCGTTTAAGATCAGAGACGTGGGATTTACGTGTGGTCGAAGGGTCATCCCGGTCTTCCAAAAGATATGTTGTCTCACCGAGAATTCGCTTAACAATGAAAGGGCCGGAGTAGGCAGGAAACAACTTAGCAGCCTGGCGTTTGATTTTGGAAGAGAGTTGATGATTTTTGACAAGAACAATGTCTCCAACCTGGAATCGAATGTCCTTCCTTCCCTTGTCTGTCCGCTGTTTACTCCTGAGGGCGGCTTTACTGCGGAGCTTTTCGATAATGTCGGCGATGTTCCTGAATTTATCTTCGAGGTGAGATCGAGACACCGATTGGCCATCGGGGGCGCCGTAATTAATGGTGGGGAAACCTTCTCGTCCCATCATCACGTAGAACGGGGAAAGACCTGTTGTTTCGTTCTCGGAGCACCTGAGGCAGAAGAGAAGATTGTCGAGCTTCTTGTCCCATGTTTGGTGTTTCCCATCTAGATACATTTTGATGAGTGAGTTAAGGGAGCCCACGCTGCGCTCGGCCACATTGGAGTTCGCATGATAAGGGGAACATCGGCGGTGTCGGATTCCGTGGTCACAACAGAATTTTCTGAATTGTTCAGAGCGGAACTGGGCCCCATTGTCACTGGTAATGCTTCTAGGAAGGCCAAGTCGCAGGAATACAGAGTTCAGGAACTTTACTGCCTCGGAGGTAGTTGCCTTTTTCACCGCCTTGGCTTCGACCCAGGCCGTGCTTATGTCTGTAAGGACGATCAGGAAGCTGTTTCCGGAGCGCGACCTCGGGAAAGGTCCGGCGAAGTCGATGGCAAGGGCTTCCCAGCGATCGTTTCGTTCGGGGATTTCTGCCAGTCCAGCCGGTCCTGAGCGGTCATGTTTGACGGTCTGACAGATGTGGCAGGAACGAACGAAATTCCCGATCTGTTGCGCCATGAATGGCCAGTAATAGGCAAGTTTTATCTTGGCAATAGTCTTTCTGATGCCAAGGTGGCCGCCCACTTTCACATCCTCGTGCCAATACCTGATGATCTCTTCGCTCTTCACCTTCGGGATCACCAAAACCTGCCTCTCTTCCCTTTTGCGCCGATCCCAGACAGTTTTCAGGAGGAGTCCATTTTCCACACTGAATTGGGCTAGGCGAGAAGGGGAGTCACCACTATCGTGAGCTTCGAGTTTCCGCAGGATATCGGAGCAGTAATGGTCTTGTCTTTGCAGCTTCATCCACTCCTCCTCATTTACCTTGAACCATCCACACCGGATTCGGGAAAGGGCGTCCGGAACACAGTTTAAGGCTCCCTTTTTGTGCTCCACCGTGAAGTCCATGTGTTGTAGCTTCAGACTCCACCGTGTGAGTCGGCTGGAGAAGTCCGTCCGCGTCGTCAGCCATCGTAGAGCGTGGTGATCGGTGTGGATGACGAACTTCGATCCTTCTAGATATTGGCGGAAATGGAGAACTCCAAAAACGACCGCAAGACACTCTAGTTCCGTGACAGTGTAATTGCGTTCGCCATTGGTCAGGCCGCGGCTTCCAAAGGCGATCACTCTCTCTCTTCCGTCGACGAATTGGGACAAGGTGGCTCCTACTCCTTCCGTTGACGCATCAGTGCTCACGTGAAAGGTTTTGGAGAAGTCCGGTTGGCACAGGAACGATTCGGAGGAGAGTATGCTTTTGATCCTCTCAAAGGCGCCGGCCTGGTCCGGGCCCCACGCCCATCTTTGCCCCTTCTTGAGAAGGATACGCAGCGGAGCGGTCACAGAGCTGAGGTTGGGGATGAATTCCCGATAGTAGGCAGTCATGCCGAGGAAGCGTCGGAGCTGTTTGAGGTTCCTGGGTGGGGGATACGTGCTGATTGGCTCGATCTTCTTTTCGGAGGGGGTGATACCATCCCGGTTCACTTTGAATCCTAGAAATTCTATCTCCTCCAATCCGAATCGGGACTTTTCGAAGTTCACCTTGAGTTTGGCCCCGACCAGGGTGTTTAATAGGGATAAGGGCGCCGTGTTGGCGGGGAATAAAGAAGGAGAACCCTTGCAGCACCAGGAATTGATAGGAAGGCAGAAATGTAAAAATGATGGAGATATGGAGAGGAATACGCAAGAAGCGGGATGTGGAAGGAGGTAGAGGAGAGAAAGGGTTAGCGGGAGCGTCGAGGCACGAACTACGTTTGTGACAACGTGAAGTCTCTTTCGCAGAAAAAGGGGACAAACGGGCGCCCCGCCGGGACAAGCGAGGGACGGCGGGACAAGAAGTCTGAAATCGGGACTGTCCCGCCTAAATCGGGACGTCTGGTCACCTTATTAAATGCAATGCTCCCTCTAACTCTCGCACACGTTTTGTCAAGTTTACTGTAGTCACAGGACGACATGTATGCACTCAAATCATAGTTCACCTTTGTGGACTTTATGGTCAATAGTAAGCTCCCTCTACCTGCAGAATACTAAAATATAAAAATTGTCATCTCCTGATCTGGCGCGAAATGCGGAATAATCCAGCTTTTGTTACTTCAGTGGCGAAGAAACGAACACTGATGAAGGCGGGCATAAGAGTTGGCCGTAGCATTAACCTGCATATCACCGAAATGGATCCCTGACGACTGTAAGATACTAATAGAGATTCTGAGCAACTATACACTCTAAGCAGGAGCAGAAACTACTTTTGATTGAAGATAATGCACGTTCTTGCACAGATATTATAATGTGCTCCAGGATGTAGAGTATGGACTGTCTTGAACGCTCATCGTTCTTCACTCCCAATTGAAAATGCTTAAGATGACGTATTGTTTGGAAGACATACTGCACAACACCAATCTCCTTCCTCAGCTAGAGATGGACTTCACTCAGAAATGACACAGAATCCCACAAGAACAACTGAACAATCTGATGTTGATGAGGCTTCATCGCTGTCATTATGTGTTACCAAGTATCCTACTGAAGAGATTATATGTATAATTGTTTTCTAATTAAACTAATGCTCTTTCATCCCCAAACTGTGGTCTTCCGTGGTAATGGGAATGTTCTGTTACTTTACTATATTCGATTAACTAATTCTTCGTTCATATGCATATTCTACATTGTTCGTTAATAAAACGCTGTCAAATGGTGATGTTGATTGTTCCTCCCTAATATTTCTCAATATCTGCTAATTGTTTTGACACTTGTATGTTTCTTTCAATTTCTGCTTCGAATTCTGCTTTTCCTAATCTTAATTGAACAACGAGGTATCACATGCAGGTGACAAAATTAGTATTGAAGTAAAAAAAAAATGGATTTATAGGGTTCATTTATGAAGGGTTCGTTCCGCTCTTGGTATGAATTTATTTTTGTTTTCATTATGTGCATGATGGGTAATTCCCCTTTTCTTTCACATCTGCACGTTAAGCTTTATTTCTTTCAAAAAAAAATAGAATAAAAAAAAAAATAAGATAAAAAAAAGAAGAAAACTTTAGCTTCACCAGTATTCGAACCTGCGTCATTGAAGGTTCGATCATGGTTACGAACACAAGGTAAATAAAAATCACTTAGATTACCTGTAAATATGCTGAAAATACTCTTTCTTATGTATTATCACTTAAGAGAAACTCGTTTTTTTCTCACCTCTATAAGTTCAAGCTTTCCATAAGTTATCGCATCTCTTTGAACGACAATTAGTTTGCGCTGTAAAGGAAGGGGCGGACAGAAGAGCTCCTCCCCTCTTGCACTTTAGCTAAAAACCAGAATTGCTTTGAGGGATATATTCAGATACTTTACCTCTTTGTTTGCATAACACCAACAGTTTTGACCTTTCAATTGAAGTTATTTCGGTTTATAAATTTCAGAATCAAAACTTCAACAATTAATTTAACATTTAAAAGTTAAAATTTTCACTAAATAGTCAGTTTAAATTTTTGTTGTACAAAATTCCTAAAATTGCTTTGTAATCTAGTTGGAATACGTTCAGAAAAACCTTCACAAGATACGAACTCATGCAATCTCCGCTGATAACTTTCATGAAATCCAGGAATTTTACGAAATGAATTCGATCTTTTCCTCGATCTGTCTGCTTTCAATTTGGTAAGAACTAATAATCACATTGTAATAGGATTTTATTTGGGCGTAAGTGAAGTAGCAGAAACTTCTGAATGTGTTTTAACGGATTTTAAAATCAACCACATCTTACAAAATTCCAAAAAATCGCATAAAATACAAATTATAATTATTTTGAAATTTTTTAAGTGTTATCTACGTAACTTCAATTTATAGAAAAAGAATTTAAATATTACAATATTACTAATATGAAAAATTACATACTACCATTACCATGAAGCATAACCATATATAATTTTGTAAATAATTTATTTTTATTAAAATAAGCTTAATGTACGGTATTTTTTTAATAAAAAATATAAAGACGTACATACTTTTAAATTTCATATTAAAATTACAAGTAACATGATCGATTGCATATTTCTTATATTCTTTTGGAGTTATTACCTTTCTTTATACACTTGAAAAGAGCAACCAGAATTTCTTTATTTTATTTTTATTGTGTATTTCTTGTTTTTTTAGTTTAGGCTTTGGAGGTTCCATGCTTTTTCCTATCTTAACAACACTTACTAAATAAACATTAATTTAGTAATTACTGAATTTATAATCTATATTACTAAAATCTTTTATTTCTCTGTCTGTCTGTCCGGCGCAATTTTCTGAGAGAATGGAAAATAGAAATAATTTTTACAATGAAACATCCGCGACAGGAATCGAACCTGCAAACTTCTGATCCGAAGTCAGATGCCTTATCCATTAGACCATAGGGACTACCACTCTCTTCATATGGTTTTTTGACTTATATCTCCTTTCCTTTCCCCCATCAATAAGGAATGTATTCAATCTTTTTTTTGAATCTCAAGATTGTTTATTTATTTCACATCAGTCAGTTCATTTGTAATTCGAAACTGACAATTAGAACGATAATTGCCGAAATGTTGCAATATTTTAAATATTCTTACTTAACCAAATCCTATGTGATATTGAAAAATATGTGGGTGTACACGCCAGATGTTGGAGTAAAGAAAACAGAGTCAAGAAAGAGAGAAGCACTCTTTTTTTGAGGTGGAATACCGAAAAAATCACTATTTGCAACTCAAAAACCATCAATAAATGTAACTCAAACGTCACTGAAAAGTGACAATCTATATTACTAAAATCTTTTATTTCTCTGTCTGTCTGTCTGTCTGTGTATCTGTCTGTCTGTCCGGCGCAGTTTTCTGTGAGAATGAAAAATAGAAAGAATTTTTTCAATGAAACATCCGCGACAGGAATCGAACCTGCAACCTTCTGATCCGAAGTCAGATGCCTTATCCATTAGACGATAGGGACTACAACTCTCTTCATATGGTTTTTTGACTTATATCTCCTTTCCTTTCCCCCATCAATAAGGAATGTATTCAATCTTTTTTTGAATCTCAAGATTGTTTATTTATTTCACATCAGTCAGTTTATTTGTGTGGAAGTAATTAAAATATGGTACTTTCATTTTGTTTTATTTCACGTTTGTTAATGATATGATATGAATGTTTTGTTTCTGATATCATGTGTAAAAGCGTTGTTATGCAGTTTTAACGCTATCTCTCACTAGTTGGCGCTGGGAGATGGAACATGGTTGTTCTGCTCATGTAAAGCAATATGATGTTGGGCTGAAGTCAGAGGCACTCGAAGATAATGTTAGAAACCTCTGATGTTTGCCATGATTTTGGCAATGTGATTTGCACTTGTCCGGTAGCGGGAGAATAGATGTACGATTCATCCATTTTCATCAACGGCTTGGGATACAAATTGAAGTAGGCTTCGGCAGATATGTGTAGGCCTATCTGGGAATCTCGGTAAGCCGGCTAATCAACAAGTCCAATCAGATGCCAGCATCAAATTAGAGATATACAATTTGGGCCGATAATTGTATATTGGAGAGAGCTTTACTGGTAATATCGTCAAGCGTCCTGAACACCTTTTTCTCTTGGTCGAATACTGAAAGTTGAATCGACAGACATGGAGATGGTTCGAACGCCGTTATGCCTTACGTTGCCAAGGGATGAAATTCATGTTATCATCATAGAACTTCACTGATAAGGTAGGAAGATTTGAGTTATCTTTCACGACGGATTATCAACGAGTGAAGAACTGGCATTTTGAGTATAATAAAGAGACAATCTAGAAAGTCGAATAAGATATGTTCGAATTATAGTGTTAATAGTAATATGTCATATATTGTAATGTAAAAGCTAATCTAATCACAAGGAATTAGTGATTATTTAATGGATTCATTTTAAGAGAGCTTTAGATAAGTTATAAACTTAACTTATTGTTATTAATGTCACAGCGTTCAATATATTGAAATGAGTAATTTGATGTGACACTAATGTATGTCAATTAATTTATTTCTGAGTTTTAAGATTCACATTGTAATCTTAATTTAAAGATAATGTCCTCAGTGTTTAATTGAATAATAATTAAGCTCAATGATATTATGAATATTTAGTTTAAAGAATTCATACTCAGATGAAAGACTAAGTATAGAATGAATTCCAGATTTTTATTCTGATAAGTTCAATCGAACATATGTTGTATCTGATATTAGAACATACATTATAGATACTTGTTGATTTCAATTATTTAATTGAATATAGCGTTAATTGAACGAATAGTATTTGATATGTGTAATTGACTTATGCTTATTTGAATTTAAAGTTAATGAATTCTCGTAGCAACTATTACTTAATGATTTCTCTAGTTAGAGATGTGTTATGATTACTAGTTTTAGACAAGTATCTTGTTAAATAAATAATGTCTAGTATTTTGATGTCAGAATGTTTCTTTTGTGAATATCAAGGTTAATCATTTACTCGCTCTGCGATCATATTCATCTAGATTTCTATTATGATTAATTACTTTAAACTTTGACCGAGTTCCAACATTCGATCATTTATTAGTTAATATAATCGTATTAGTTATTCAGAGTTTTTGGTTATGGGGACACCAGCTACCCATTCCACTGCGCGGTAGCATTTATGGTTAAGGTACCACATAAGTTTTATTGATATTCAATTTTGGGGAATCTAATGATGGCGTCCGCTGATAAGATTATCCTAAACAATTCTAATTACATAAGTTGGAAGTCGTACATTAAGTTCATTCTTATGAATGATGGCTTGTGGTCATCGACTGATATGACTAATGATGAACTCAATGAAATTACCGATTCTAAAGAGAGAAGAAAGACTCTAGAAAAACGAGAAAGGGCATATGGATTGATCCTGTTACACATCGATGATGTAGTATGTTCAATGATTATTGAACAATCCGATCCTCGCTTGCTGCTGGATGAATTAGAGATTAAATTTAACAAACCTGACGATATGAAAGTGATGCGAATTAAGCGAAGAATGTTCCACATGACTGACTTTGGGGATATAGAGACCATACCTCAGAAAATTTCTCAAATGCGTTTAATGCTAAGTGAATTGATAGCAATTGGTGGCGATTTCTCTCAGAAAGATTTGAGCTGTCTGGTCTTGACAGGTTTACCGAGAGAGATGGATACGTGTATTCAGAGCATCCTGGCCAAGAAGATTTTGAATAATTTTTCCGAAGTATGCGATGAGATTATCCAAGATGTCAGACGTATTATGGACAATAAAGCCATGTTGACCAAGGTCGAACAAGATGTGAAATGTTTAACCACAGACAGGAAAGATGTCAAGAATCCTAAGAAGAAAGGAATGAATAATAAAAGAAATCTCACCTGTTTTAAATGTGGCAACAAGGGTCACTTCGCTAGAGAGTGCAGAGTCGCCCAACAGAATCGACAGGGTCAGACTAAATACAGTGGAGCTACAGCAAACATATCGACGCAGCATGATCGTACTTTAAAGGGAATCGATTGCGATACCAAATGGATCATGGATAGTGGATCAACTCACCATGTTTGCCACAACATAAATCATTTCTGCGAATTCAGAAAGTTTCAAGAGACAATGTCTGTCTTCGGTATACAAGACAAACCTGTTTTCGCAATCGGTACTGGTACCGTTCGATTGAAAACCTTCGTTAGTAAGAACGAGTGTGTCATTTGGACAATGACAGATGTTTTGTTCATCCCATCGATCAGGAAGAATATCATCTCATCCCGCAAGATAGATGAAAAGGGTTACCAGCAAATTATATCTAAAGGTCATTATCTGGTTAAAGACGAGAACAATAAAGTCCTACTGAAAGCATCGGTGATGAATCAACTCTATATCATGAGAGGCAGTGTGATCGTCAATCGCAATATGAGGCCGAGTGCAAATGTATCTTCAATGGACAGTCACAAACTCTGGCATGATCGCCTTGGACATCTTTCCGATAATAAGATCAGGATCATTACCAAGAACGAGTTGCTTAGGGGTTTGGACAAGATAAATTGCAAGGAAAAATTATCATGTGATAGCTGCATACAAGGCAAGCTTACCAACATACCACATAGAAGATTGAATCGAATCAGAACCAAAGGCATTCTCGAACTGATTCATTCAGACGTCTTCGGGCCTGTGTTGATAGATAACGTGACAGAAGTCAAATACGTCCTCACTATCACGGACGATTACAGCAGGAGAAGCTTTGTCTACTTATTGCGTGACAAGACACAAGTTAATGATAGAATAAAAGCTTTCATAGTTTTTGCGGAAAGACAAACCGGGCAGAAAGTGAAGGCCATACTAACTGACCAGGGCACCGAGTTCAACAATACTGATCTCAACACGTATTGCCGAGAAAGGGGAATAAAGCACCATACTACTTCCAGCTACAGTCCCCAGATGAATGCAGTTGCGGAGAGGATCAACCGAACACTCCAGGAAATGGCGAGAACGCTTTTAATAGATGCCAAGCTACCAGTAA
Source organism: Thereuonema tuberculata (assembly GCA_023159025.1). Classification (NCBI taxonomy): domain Eukaryota; kingdom Metazoa; phylum Arthropoda; class Chilopoda; order Scutigeromorpha; family Scutigeridae; genus Thereuonema; species Thereuonema tuberculata. The sequence goes on along the minus strand of JAFIDM010076602.1, from coordinate 1,847 downwards.
CATTCTGGCCCCACGCCATTGACACTGCAAATTATATTCTCAATCGTATTCCTCACTCATCGATTGGAAACGAAATACCGTTGTCAAGATGGTTCCCGGAATACCACAAAGCCACCGTCAGACACTTGAGGAGATTCGGCAGTTTAGTATACGTGAAGAAGCCCAGCGTTCAAGTAAAGAACAAGTTCCTCAGCAAATGCTGGAAAGGAATATTGGTAGGTTACGCGCAAAAGGTTAGAGGTTATAGGATTTTCGACCCTGAAAAGAATCGAATCTATGAGACCAGGAACGCATATATAGATGAAAGCAAACTAGGCGTCGAACTTCTAAACATTAAGAAGACACATGATGACCAATACACGAACCTATTTGATACGAAGATCATCGAAGAATCATCAGACGATCAGGATGGTGAATCTGATAATGACACTGGTGACAGAAACCATGATCAAGACAGCAATGAAGATGATGCCAGCAGTGACCCAGAGGAAGCTGTAAACAGACCGGAAACGCCTACCATGCAATTGAGATCAAGAAGTATCAAGAAGTATGCTTACACGGTTGTCGAAGACGAACCTCAGACATACAAAGACGCTGTGAGCAGTGATTCCAAGCTGGAATGGATAAAGGCCATTAACAGTGAGTTATCGAACATCCTAGGACATGACACGTGGGAAGAAGCGGTCGTCCCGAATCACGTAATCCCTCTAGATACCCAATGGATCTTTAAGAACAAATGCGATGATAAAGGAAATTTGATCAAGAGAAAGGCCAGATTGGTGGTGTGTGGATACACACAAAGGGAAGGTCTCGATTACGGAAAAACGTACGCGCCCACACCGATGGTTGAACACCTTAGAATCTTACTGGCTCTGGCAACAGAACATAGGTGGTTCATACATCAAATCGACATTAAAGGAGCGTACCTAAATGGTAATCTTGAGGAAGACATCTACATCAAGTTTCCGGACGGCGTGAAAAGGAAGGGAAAACATTCGACAGGCCTACGCTTGAAGAAAGCACTTTACGGATTGAAGCAAGCGGGTCTAACATGGCACAAGACGTTAAAGGCTGAACTTATAAGGATGGGGTTTGCAAACACGAAGACGGACGTGTGCGTGTTCAAATCACGAAAACTTGACCACCATATTATCATTTACGTACATGTCGATGATATACTCATCTTCGGGTCCAAATTGGAAAAGATTCAAGAGATCAAAGACCACCTGAATAAAAGATTTGGCGTTACTGATCTAGGTGAAATTAATTCATATCTTGGGATGAAGATTGAGTATAATCGAGAAGATCAAAGAGTGACATTGTCACAAAGACTTTTTATTAAAAGACTTCTAGAAGATCAGCAGTTGACGGATTGTAAGAGTGCAGCAACTCCGGCAGAAGTAAGCAGAAAATACGGTACGGATGACAATGAGAGTCAGCCGTTAAGCGAGAAAGATCACAATATCTTTCGCAGCGTATTGGGAAGTCTGTCATATCTCAGTAACACGACGAGACCAGACATAACCCTAGCGATACATGCGTTATCACGTAAGGTGAGCAAACCTGGCAGAGTCGACATGGTAGCACTTCGGAGAGTACTCAGATATCTCTCTGGCACTGTCGATTCGAAACTAGAATATTCCAAGAGCCTGGAGAAGTTAACAGCGTTCTGTGACGCAACTTGAAACGACTCGGGAAGAGATAGCAAATCTACGAGTGGCTACGTTTTAATAATGAACAGTGGAGCCGTGATTTGGAAAACTCTTAGACAGGACGTCATTGCGCAATCGTCCCAGGAAGCCGAATATTTATCCATGGCTGCAGCCTGCAATAGAATCAAGTCAATT
>JAFIDM010076601.1:0-11781 GCA_023159025.1 Thereuonema tuberculata | reverse complement strand
ATATATATTGTGAAATCCGAAAATACATAAATTTAACATAATATTGAGTGAAATTTTTTTTCGAATTATCAGTAAAATTTTTTTGCAACCTCTAATCTTGTCACAAGGTTTAGTCATCGCTTTTGGGACATTCCTAAACTTTCTAAAAAATCCACCCGATGCGCTAGTTGTCTTCCATTTCACTTAAAAACAAAAGTTTACCATGCGATTTTGGATTAGAAAGTGATTTTATTCGTCATAGTCGCACATTTGTCAGGAAAATATTACCTTTTATTCATTTTTCGTAATTTGCACAGCTCATCCCATCACTTCTGTGGTCTTGTTTAGAATCTAATTTTTCTATGGAAAAATGATTATTTCTAAGCATGATAATTAAAATATGGTAAACTTAATTTTCTGAATGACACGTGCTCCTAACCTCAAAATGAAGAGCACATGGGCCAAGAAACATAAGTATTCGTCACTTCCGTGGACATCACTTCCGTGGACATTCGGGGTCCATGGAAGTGATGATCATCAACAATAGCGGCTACTATGTTTTTCACGAAGACTTGTCTTTCACTTCCAGTCTTTGTTAAATGCTATAAGGATATTTATAATTAAAAAATTTATATTTTTATTTATATTTAAAAAAATATATGATATATTATGTAAGTATATATTTACATTTTTATAGACGTTTAAGATTGACAGTCTGATTCGTTTTTATTGTTCATGATTTCCCCTTTTGATAAAAAGTTCTTTAAATTCATAAATTATAGTCTTCTATTTATTTATTTCATAGTTTTTCCCACGTAAATTCACTATTTCGAATATAATTTATATTAAAATTCGACATCATTATCAATACAAGTCACTTCTGTAAACATAGCCTACCATCACTTTTTTTTTATTTATTTTTTTTTTAAAATAACCAAAATGCGTTAACCTGAACCACATATATCATGGATGTAAGAACGTCACAAGCAATCATCTCAATCTTTTTGAAAAGGAAATCTTGTAATTTAAAATCTCGAAAATTTTTGACTGAAATTGCAGGTTTTCTGTAGATTCACCCATATATATATATATATATATATATATATATATATACATACACATGCATACACACACACACACATGCACACATACATATATACATTAGACCATGTTGGGAGTCTGCAACCCATACATGGCGCGTCCCCAGGTGGCGGTTGGGGGAATGCTCAGCAGAAATGCAGGGTAGGAGGGAAATAAAATACCTCCCGCGGGCCAAACAGACTAGGGGAAGGAACCCCGAATGTAAACCAAATATGGCTTGTGCGACAAATACTAACCTTACGGTGCAGGGGTTCGGATCCCCAGTACCGGCGTTCGTCGGGAGTGAGCAAGCGGGCTCCGGGACGTCGTCATCCAGCGACCGCAGTGCTTCAGTGGTGGTGAGCTTGGCCACTGATGCATCTAAGATGACAAGCAACAAAAGGAGTCAAGCACTGGAAGAACTGCGAAATAAGATAATATGAACTATCACAATATGTTAAACCCAGAAATAATGTGCATCATGAGATCAAAAGACTTGTAAAAATGATTCGGTTATGCTTTGACAAAGTGGCAGACCAGGATGAAGATGGCAGTGGAAGTGTATCTGGAGTGTCATCTCACCCCTTGCAAGAGAGTGAGACTCAAACATCACCTCGCCCTTTGCGGGAGAATGAGTCTCAAACATCATTTCGCTTCTTACAAGATAATGAGATTCCAACGTCTCCTAGACTAAAGAAGCAGACGAAACCAAATACATTCCTGGAATCTGGACTTGAAGAACAATTGAAGAGGAAGATGGCTGATTTTTCACCTCGCAAGGAAAGTAAAAGTGAAAAGAGGACCAAGAATTCTGACACTCAGATCAAGAACTCTGACAAAGAAGGTGTTGAAGCAGAGATACCGAAGATCCCAGTTGGTCCACCTGAAGAATGGAAAAAGGTCAAGAAGAAGCAGAGACCTCCCAGACTTCGTTCGGACGCCCTAATTGTGAAAGCAAAAGAAGGTGCTTCATACGCTGATATTTTGCGTTCATTAAAGACTGATCCAGAATTGGAAGAACTTGGATCATCCGTCACGAAAATACGGAAGAGTATTGCGGGCCATTTACTGATTCAACTTGACCCCAAGGCCAAACAAAAAGTAAGTCAGCTTCGTCAAACCATACAAGGAAAGCTTCAACAGAAAGCTGTGCTTGAACTGAAAGATCTCGACGAACTAACAGTTGAGGCAGATATTGGCCTGGCTATCCGGACTCAGATCGATGGAGCACAAGATATTGATAACTCAGTGGTAAAATCTGTACGCAAAGCTTACGGAGGTACGCAAACGGCTGTGGTAGTTTTACCTACAGTACTGGCGAATCGAGCTCTGGAAAAGGGTAGGTTGAAGATTGGATGGGTGATTAGCCGCGTGAGGGAGAAGACTACGGTCCAACGCTGTTTTAAATGTTTTGGCTACGGTCATCTTGCTCGAGTTTGTAATGGTGCAGATAGGTCCAAATTGTGCCTGAAATGTGGAGGAGATGGGCATAATGCCAAGGAATGCTCTTCTGAGGAATTATGCTGTCTTTTGTGTGAGGGTAAACATCGTACTGGCAGCTATGTTTGTCCGGCTTACAAACAGGCCATAGAAGCTGTAGAAAAATCGAGGAGATGAAGTTTATTCAGCTTAATCTCAATCATTGTACGGTTGCCCAAGATATACTGCAACAGACTGTACGTGAGGAGAGGGTTGATGTTGCGATTCTCTGTGAGCAATACAGAAACATCGAGGGATCACGCGCATGGCTCTCTGATACTAGTGGACGGGCAGCAATTTGGATCTGCGGGAATCATTTCATCCAAGAAATTCCACAGACACAACAGCATGGATTTACTTGGGCAAAGGTGAGAGATATGTACATCTATAGTGTCTATGCTCCACCAAGTGCACCATTAGAAGAATTTGAGTTGTTGCTTGATCGCCTTATATTAGAGCTCCAAGGTCGGTGGCCTGTAGTCATCGCAGGTGATTTTAATGCGTGGGCTATTGAATGGGGAAGTCGAGTAAGCAACAGAAGAGGTGAGATACTTTTGGATGTCTTTCCCTCACTGAATGTTGTTCTCCTCAATACCGGCTCAATACCAACGTTCATTAGAAATGGTAATAGTTCCATTATCGACGTGACATTTACAAGTGATTGTTTGGCCTCTCGTGTTACGTCGTGGGAAGTGTGTAGTCACTATACTCACAGCGACCATCAAGCCATAATTTTCGAGATCTCCACTTCTGGTGTGTCAAGGTTGGGATCCACACTTCCAAGAGGATGGAACGTTAGGTCCTTTGATCGTGAATCCTTCATTGCAATGATGGAGGAGGACTTGGTGCTTTCGGGATCTGCTGATAGCAAGGCGTCACGGCTTATGCGACTTGTCGCTGATGCTTGTGAGGCATCGATGACAAGACGTGGCAGAGGAAATCGTCACCATCCAGTGTATTGGTGGAATGCTGAAATAGCGGAGCTTCGGAAGAAATGTCACCGCACAAGAAGACTAGCACAACGAGCCCATGGACGAGGAAACTACGACGAGTTGAAACAACAGCACATAGAAACCGGCCGTGCTCTCAAGAAGGCCATTAAAGTCAGTAAACAGAGTGCTTGGAAGGAACTTTGTAGTGAGGTTAATAGTGACCCATGGGGTAGACCATATAAGACGGTTATGGCTAAAATAAAAAGTAGCTCCTTATCACCTCCGACCTGCCCTGATTTGCTGCGCAGGATTGTGTCTACTCTTTTTCCACAACAACCGGGGATAGTTTTGGAAGTTCCACCTCAAGAATGTGAAGATGTGTCATCTATCTCAAAAGATGAGTTGATAAAGGCCTGCGGAAAGATTGGTGTCTCAAAAGTCCCTGGCCCAGACAGCGTTCCAAATATTGCTCTTAAAACCGCCATCCGGTATAGACCTGAGATCTTTCTAGACGTCTACAATGCTTGTTTACGAGAGGGTGTGTTTCCAAATCTGTGGAAGCAGCAGTTGCTCGTACTTTTGCCAAAAGGTAACAAGCCACCTAATGATCCATCGTCCTATCGGCCAATTTGCCTGTTGGATACGGCAGGTAAGGTATTGGAGAGAATCATTTACAATCGACTGGAGGCATTCAGTGAAGGAGCGCATGGTCACTCTGAAAACCAGTACGGTTTCAGGAAATCAAGATCTACAATAGACGCTGTAAGGGTTGTTGTTGATTTGGCTCGAGAGGCCATTGAGGGCAAACGCTGGAAGGGAGGAGTAAAACAGTATTGTGCCATAATAACGTTGGATGTGAAGAATGCGTTCAATTCGTCAAACTGGAACTGCATCTTGAACACTTTGAGTTCAATGAAGGCTCCAGCGTACATCAGGAAAATAATTGCGAGTTACTTCACTGATCGTATCCTAATGTATAATACCGAAGTCGGACTGAAGACCTACAACATCACTGGCGGTGTTCCACAGGGATCAGTACTTGGTCCTTTGCTTTGGAATATCATGTACGACGCAGTACTCAAGCTACCAATGCCAGAGGGAGTGACTGTAGTGGGGTTCGCTGACGATGTTGCATTGGTTGTAATCGAGAAACACCTGGAAGTTGTCACCCTAACATCGAATGTGGCTGTTGCCAGGATCCGTCAGTGGCTCTCAACGGTTGGATTACAACTAGCAGATCACAAGACAGAGGTGGTTCTTGTGACCAGCAGGAAAGCGAGGGAGATCGTTACCCTCACTGTGGGTGATCATGACATTCTGTCGCAGCCTTCTCTCAGGCATCTGGGTGTTCAGATTGATGCAAGGCTTCGGTTCGATGAACATCTTCGAATCGTGGGTGAAAAGTCTGCACGAGTGGTCAACGCCTTGGCTAGGATCATGCCGAACATCGGGGGACCTCGGCAGAGCCGACGAAGACTCCTGTCCAGTGTGGCTATCTCTACCATGCTCTACGCGGCTCCAATCTGGTTCCATGCCACGAAGACTAAATCATATGTATGTCAAATGACTTCGGTTCACCGGAAATGCGCTCTACGGGTCGCTTGTGCATTTCGAACAGTTTCATATGATGCAGTGTGCGTCATAGCAGGGATGCCGCCTATCGATCTCTTAGCAAGTGAGAGAAGCGCGATATGCAGTGATATTCGGGAACGTCGTGACGCTCACCGACCCAAGATCAGGAAGGCCGTGAAAAGCAAGACAACGGAAAGATGGCAGAGACGATGGGATTCATCGACCAGTGGAAGATGGACTCATAATCTTATACCTAATATTGCAACATGGATGGAAAGAAAGCATGGTGAGATGGATCACTACCTGACTCAGCTATTAAGTGGTCATGGTTGTTTTCTAGCGTACCAGAGGCGCTTCGGAATTGTCGACAGTGCATCATGTCCGACTTGCCAGTACTTGGACGAGGATGTGGAGCATGTCTTCTTTGTCTGCCCACGCTTCCATGAAGATAGAAATGAGCTGAAGAAATTCCTTAGACAGCGTGTGACTCCAGAGAATATCGTTGGCTTGATGACTATCTCCCACGCTAATTGGACGGCAGTGGCTGACTATGCTGCCACAATTATATGGAAACTTCGTATGGCTGAGAAAATCAGACTTGATCAGTTGCGAAATGATATGTGAGTCGGACTTTTAGTCATTCTGCCCTACGCGATGTAGTACCTGACGGTGGTTCCGTGTAGGGTGTTTTGGAAGTCGGACGGAGGGTTTTAGTGAGTAGTAGTCTTTTATGACTGAGTCTCACATTACCAATTCCTTGGTATGCGTAAATGCATTTCCCCCGTCCTTAAAAAAAAAAAAAAAAAAAAAAAAACATTAGACAAAGATAAAACAAACATTTATTAACAAATAAAACACTATTTCATATAATGGCAGATTACAAAATAAGAAATATTTAATACTTTAAATTAAAGATGGAAATATTATTGGATGTAAGAATAAACTAAATAATAAGTATAAAATTAGCATTACTAGTTTACACTTTCTTGAGTCGGTATGATCGAAGTGCATCTGCGAAACTTCGCAGGTCCGTGTTTTATGGCGCTCTAGCATTGCTATCATGATGAACCTCTAATAGTAATCAAAGAATATCATGGCGACAAATACTGAGTGGTTTCCCGTGGCTTTCCTCAGAAAATCATTAAAGTATGATTTCAGACCGGAAGAGAAAGTTGAAGAAGCAGGCAAACGCTGGAAAGAAAATTTTTCAATGCCGATACCAGAATTCGAATCTAGGTTCCGAGACATCGGCCTCATGGCAGACTGTCGTCTAGATCACCAGGCGATGCCGGAACGGCCTACACTAAAACATCGAAATCACTGATACATTTCTCTTGATGCGATATAATTAATTTCTGAGAGAAATAAAAAAAAATGTGGAAGGTAGTATTTTTAAACAGTATTTTGCCAATTCTACTACATTTAGGGGGAAACTATCTCTACTTTAGTAACACATTGGCTAGAATCAGGTCTTTAAAAATTTGAGTGATTTCTTTATGTCAATGATTAAAAAAAAATCTGTTTAAATACTATCGTTTTTGTTTTTCTGAAATGAAACGAAAACAATTAATGGAAGATATATAGATTATCATCTAACTTTGATTCACCAATGAAACTCCATCACTTATATTGTTATCTTTACAGGAGTCATGTGGGATTTAATGGAAAAATACAGATATTTTCTTTATATATGAAATGAATTTGAAATCTCATTTTCAAAATTTTCAATTAGGTCTGCAGAATTAATTTAAGTGATAGCTAGTGTAGAACATCTTACAAAAAAATCCGGTAAGTGTCTCAATATGCAAATAGAAATATAATGTAAATATTAGGGATTTTCTTTCTGTCCGGATTACGCCGCATCTTGAAGGAAAACTTCCTTGCTGCATGTAAGAAACAAAGGCAACTACCCTTTCAGCTGTGTCATCATAAGAAAAGAAGAGGCGCTCTCTGTACAAGTCGCCTATCCACATTAACAGATACTTAAAACTCAAATCACACCAGCCAACTCATATGAATGCTATGCATTTGTGATCCTGACAAACATCTTACTTCATCTTTCCAATGAAATCGATACAAGAATCAAATCGTCACGACCTTCTAGAAAGTTCAACTGCGACTTCAGAACTAAGATGAATATAAGCCCCGAAATTGTCATCTGCAGGCACGATCTTTCTACCAGATATCAAAGGAACGACTGACAAAATCGATCAAATGTTCAAGAAAAGGAATATAATTACTGTGTTATGAAGATATTAGGAAATCTCAGAAAAGCGAAAATCAAGACATCACTGGAAGCTCCCTGATTATTGGGAAAAACTGGCTGGTACATAGACTAAAATAAGTGATAAATCACAACGATGATTGGCGAACGTAGAGAACAAGTCTAGTGAGACATCATCACCAAATCAGCAGTGCTGGATTTTTTTATGAAAGGAGGAACCATATTATCAACATTGACGAAGACATCATCTTAGCTCGTGAAGACAGATATGACATTTTTACACTAGAGAAGAAAAAGAGATAATCAAGATATCTCAGGTTTTCAATAAGGAAGACAGTTACCCAATATCAACAGCCTGATTACCAACATCCCAGAAACATCGATACACACATGAACAGGAATCAACAAGACTATAAGAAGATTCTGGAATACTACCTAGAAACCCTCAGGAGCCTCCCACGTATTCTCAGAACTTACCTAGAAATATATATAAAAAAGGAATCCAGTCTAGAAGAAGATCTAAGTCTCTGACACCCAGAGATGAAACAAGGTAAAGAAAAAAAAGAGGGTTTTCTTCAAGACACGGTGCCATCAACACGAAGATTAACTGAACAATGACAGAGGAAATACCAGCTTTTCTTAAATAATTAAAATTTTAAAATTAATTCTTTAGTTTTACTTACCATTTCCTTTCAATGATCTGTTCCAAATTGAATTCTTTGTTCTGCTCTATCTCTTACAACCGTACAGCAGAAGATCAATGTTGCTTCAGAGAAGTCCCAAAACATTTTTGCTTTATCTTTCTATCTATATATCTATCTGTATATTTTATCTAAATAAACAACTATCATAGATTAAACATCCCGATAGGTTTTTTTTCTAGCTACTTAGAAACAGAATTAAGTAGAACTTTAATTAATTTTCAACATAAATAGTGGAGATTAGAAAGAGAAATCATAGGATTGAGTTCTTGATTTTTCGATCAAGATTTTTCTTGATTTTATTCTTCTTGTATTTTTTTTAATCTAAATGATCAGAACATTATTCTATTTAATTACATAGAAATTGTCAAATAAAGAATATTACGATGAGTTTCATCAACGGCATCATGATGGTCAATGATAGATATTCTTCTTATTATGGTTACCCTGAAATTAAATTTAATATCCGAAACAAATACCGGAACATATATTAAAACTGTGCTTATGTTCTATATTTGATTCTATGTTTTGTTGATCCCAATTAAAGCCATACACCTGTTTAAATGCAAAAATATTTAGACAACTAAAAAAAATAATAAATAGCAACTAGTTTCTCCGTCGAGAGACGGTATTCTCAAGCAAGTGTTTTTTTCTGAATAAATGATTTGTCTGAATAAAATCTTATTTACCTCCCAGATCCCAGTCCATTTACGACTTCTCGTCTTGTGGACTGTTACCCTGCAACCTCTGTTGCTTCAAACTGAAGCAACAGGTAAACTGAAGCAACAGGAGACAATAGGTAAACTAGTGTGTATTTTTAAAGAACTTTTAATATTAGAAATATTTTCGTATTTATCCAAATAATAGCTTTCTTGGCATGAAATAACTTTCATCTAATTTTTTTTTAACAAAAATTCTCTTTTCAAATGAAACATAATAAAACACAAAATCAGTATATCTGTAACGCAAATTCTTGGAATAAACTTTGCAGGAAGCTGAACAAAAAAGGCACTTGATGGTAATAGGAACATAATAAACGTTTTAAAAAACAAAACAAATACAATTAAACTATAATTGTAATAAAGCAAACGTTATCCAATACTCTCTTGAGTCATTCATTCAGATCTGTAAATTTTCTGCTTGCCTCAAATAATTATTGATAAGGTGTAGCTCTACGGGTTAGTAAGAAAATTTTATTTTGTAAGAGGTTTGAATTTTATGAGATTTTCAACTGTACTTGTTATCCTGCAAAATTTACAATTATTCTGATAATAGAACTGCGGCTGTTGAAATTTTTATTTTTTGAAATTGTTATTTGTTATAATAGTTTTTACACGACTAGAATGCTCTATAAAGATAAAAAATAAACATATTACATTCTGATATACGTTATGTCTCATTTTAGCTGATAGTTGAGCTTTCCTGTTGTCAACAGGAAATATTATTACGAACAAATGCATACTATGAAAATAAAGATAAATTTAATCAACACTGCAGTAGAATAATAAGCAACATTTAACAACATTTAATATTGCTAAATTTCATCTTATGTTGATAATCATCCAATGTGAAACAAAGAATAATTAAGGTCTGCTTTAGTAGAAATGACTACAGCGGGTTTCACAAACTTAACATAAGATTTTCGATTTAAATTAATCATCTCATAATGAGAAAGAAGTTTTTAACTCTTCGGCAAAACTGTGCTACTTCTTCGGTGCAATTTTCTCTCCATTTTATAGATGTATCTCCAAGTGACCAGACATTGGACTTGATAATCTTTCAATATTTTTATACATTAATTTTCTTTTTTTATAGATTGCAAGAGACAACATTCATGTTTACTGGCAAAATGAATCACCCATCGTTCACTATTCCAATAAAGAAGAAAAATGATTCTGAAGGAAATGGATATGATCCTCCACCTTTGGAATGTAATAGAGAACGAAAAACCTGCAGTTACTGCTTACACATTCTGCAAATTCTTTACGTAATTATTCATTAGATTGTAGCTGTTATTTTTACATAGTCAGTAAATTACGATAAAGAATTGGTGTAAAAATATTTCTTAATTGTTTTGCTAAAAATGTATTTAAATAATTAAATAGATATTATATGTGTAAGCCTATTGGTTATGGAGAGTTACTAATATACAGTCAAGAATCTATCGAAGTTGAAAGAATCTTCAAGGTTAAGGTAGGAAAAGATGAATATAAAAAGTATTTATGAAAAGAGTGATTTATCTTCGTGCTTACAAAGATAGCGGAAGCAAGGAGGAGCGAAGAATTTAAGATCACTGAAAAAATGGCGAATGATTGTGTAAATAAAAAGAGACAGTTTTAAAATGCTTTATTTTTGAAGATTTGATAAAAACATTTATAAATTTAATATTGAAGAGCAAAAGTCAATTGTTAATGAACATTTGTAATTTAATATTGAAGATGAAAAGTTAATTATAAATGAAGATTATTCATTGGACTTATAATTTAGACAATAAAATTGGATTATATTTAAACTGAAGGAATGAACGGATTCGATGTTCACGTTTTATATTGTTAGAAGTTTCTTGCTTTGTATTATTAATGTAATGGAGATTTAGTTTTAGGAACAGGGAGAGGTATTCTCCCTTCCTATAGTGTAATTATTGAAAACATCTTGTAAAAGTCTCTGAAATGGGACGAAATATTGATGTCTGGTGTATCATGGAGTTATAGAAGTTTATAGTATTAATTAAAGTAATAATAATAATAATAATAATTTATTTTACTTGTTGTGGGTGTTAACCCTTTACAAGGGGATTCTTCCACCTTTTTTTTTTTTTTTTTTTTTTTTTTACAACTTTGGTAATTATTTTTTTTTTTGTTTTTTTTTAACTTCAATCTTCTCAAACTACTATTAACAATAATTATATCAATACAGATAATACTAATATAATACAAATATTAATAATACAATTTTTTTTTACATCATTGGTAATACATTTTCAGTTTTAATACATTTAACTTAAATCTACTCAAACTGCTATTAATAATAGTAATATCCTTAATATAATCTTAACATCCTAAACAACAATAACCTTATTAATATATACATTTATTTACACCCTTATTTATTCTTTCTTTTCTATTTTAACTAAAAATACCTTAATATATTTACATATTTCATTATTAATTCTGTTTTGATTTAACTGTGAAATCCACCATCCACCCCTATTGGAAATCTTTTCTATATCTAACTTCTTTCTTTCTTCTTTCATATTTTCACATTCAAAAATTATATGGTTCCAATCCTCTAAATTATTGCATCCTAATCTACAATTCCTTTCTTCTTTAGTTAACCAATATTTACTTGCCTTCCGAATACTACCACATCTAATTTTAAAGTATATTTCTCTCCAGTAGGGGTGGATCATGTTTTCACATAAATAGCTGGCCCCTTCTATTTGAACATCTAATTTACAATAGTAATTATTAAATTTCGATTTCTGTATTTTGTTATAATTACATTGCATATTTATTTCCATCAATTTTTTAATAATTACTGTTTTACATTCTATCCAATAATTACAATCCATTATTTTTTCCCATTCTATCCCCAATCCTTGTAGAACTTTTATCATTCGGCTAAGTTCTGCTTGTGTTTCCGCTAATATTACTAAATCATCTGCATACATTAGACTAAATACTCTTTCCTTTTTTAACTTGATGCCTCCCCATCCTTCCTCTCTTAACTTTAATTCTAAATTATTTATTAGTACTGAAAATAGAATGGGACTCATGCTACATCCTTGTCTAACTCCTTTTGTGATGAATATTTC
>JAFIDM010076600.1:0-11783 GCA_023159025.1 Thereuonema tuberculata | reverse complement strand
ATAAATGAAAATGAAATTAAATATTTTACCCTGGAAGGCTATAGTATGTTATATAATCTTAGAAAAAATAGAAGAGGTGGTGGTGTATTATAAAAATGAATATACATTGATGAATTTTCAAATTGATACAATAACGTTTGAAAATATTACCTGTATACTCAAATATAAAGATATTAACATAAGAAAAATTGATAATAATACAAATTTTAAAAAGTTAATAATAATTTATAAGCCTCCTTTAACTAATAAAAATTATTTTCTTAAATAATTTGAAAAAAACTATAGAATATACTCATAAAAAATTGGAAAAAAACTGATAATTTTATAATTATTGGTGATATGAATATTAATATTCTAGGGAAAAAAACCAATTCTTTGGTACTGAAATATTTAAAAATCTTTAATACTTATGGCGTGGAGAATTTAATTGATACTGCAACTAGAGAAGTACAGACAATAAAATCTTATACTTCAACATGTTTAGATCACTGTTTAACTAATTTAAAAAATAAAGATACTAAAAGTAATATTATACAAACAGAAATATCAGATCATTATATAATAATGTTAGAAATATATAATCAAAATTTAAGTAAAAGTAATCAAAGTCTTAAAAAATTTAGAAGACACAATAATATAATAAATGAGGAATTATTTGTTAAAAAATCAGAAAACTTACTTAATAATATAAGAAATAAACAAATAATTGACCCAAATAAAATAATAAATAAATTTGTAAAAATTATAAATAAATCTAAAAAACACATAAGCAATAAAGACAAATATAAAGAAAAACACGAATATTATTATCAAATTAAAAATAATAAAAAGCAAAATTATAAGCATGAATGGATAACAGATGAAATATATAGTCATATCAAGGAGAAAGATAAATTATATAAAAAACATAAAACCAATAAAACAAATAAAGAATATAGAGAAATTTATAGAAAAAAAGAGTAATTGGTTAAAAAACCTAATACAAAATACAAAGCAAAGAAGAAGAAGAAGAAGTTTTAATTGAGTGCACCACTCCAAACGAGTACAACACTATATATACAAGAAATAGATGAAAAATTACAAAAAAGTATAACATATTAAACAGAAGTGCTAAAATAAACAATATAAATTATAATGTTACTCCTCTAAATACAAGTTATAAATTTTCAAAATTACAGATATCAATTGATTTTTTTTTTTTTTTTACTTATTTATTTAAAGTTATATGGTTATCAATAAAAGTTATTTTTTTTTTCATCACAATGTTAACAAAATCTTTAAAATAATTATATCATGGTTTCTGCACAAGTAAGCTTATATCACACGGCCATATAATATCATGACATAATAAATTTAGAAGTAATATTTGTCTCTCATAATCAAATTTTATACAATTAAAAAGAACATGCTCAATTGTATCTAATTCTCCTCATTCACAAAAGGCACTATTTGAAAGATTAAATTTGGCTAGGTAAGCATTAAAATTTCCATGTCCTGTAAGAATTTGACCCATAGCAAAATTAAAATTATCTATAGGTGAAGTAAATGAGTGATAAATAGTTGGGAAGAATTTTTTAGTTGAAAGACCCTTGGTGGATTGTTTCCATCTCTCATTCCATTTCTCATATAGTAATGACTGAGCATTGGACAAAGCAAGTTTAGTGGGGAAAGGCTGTTAAGTAATTTCCAAGTTGTTATCTGTAACTGCAATTTTTGCCTCTTTATCAGCTTTTTCATTCCCTTCATATCCCAAATGTCCTGGGACATAGTAAAAGGTTATATTATTATCTATAAAGAGTAATTTATGAATTTCTTGTACATCTTCTAGCTTACTGTTTATATTTAGGAGTGTCTGAAGGGAAGATTTTGAGTCACTAAACAGATTAATTTTAAGAGTTTTATTTTGTAACTTTGTGGACCATTCGATAGCAAATTTAATTGCAGACAGTTCTGCTTGGAATATAGAGGTGTAACAAGGGAATTTGTATCTATACTCTATGGAAGTTGGATACTTGTGTACTATTATTACTACACTAGCACCAACTCCCATATTAGATTTACTCCCATCAGTAAAGATATTAATATCTGCATTATATGTATTTGGATCTAAACCATCCAATACTATATTTGGTACTGATCGTAATGGTGGAAAGATATTATTAGTCATAGCAGTTTCTCTGGGAATCATGTTAATGCCTGTTTCCCAATTTAGTGCTTGGTGAGCATCTCTTATATTTCATGTTTTCAAAAAGAAATCAATGACTTTATATTGAACTGCCAAAGGAAGAGGTTGGAGTCTTGTAATAACCAAAAGTGCATCAGTTGATACCGTCTTACAGGTTTTTGCAATACGTAATGCAAAAGATCTTTGTACACTTAACATTTTATCTATAATACTTTTATTGTAGATAACAGCACCCCAAGCTGCCGCACCATAGAGTATAATAGGTTGTATAGCTCCTTTATAAATGGTTTTTACAGATTTAGAATTCAAACCCCAAGTATTACATCCACATCTTATTAATCGATTGCCTATTTGTTTGGCTTTAGATAAAATATAATTTAAATGTTTTTTAAAATTTAATTTTGTATCACAAAATACACCCAAGTACTTCATAGAATCAATCCATTCAATTTCTTTACCATTTATTACAATATATGGGTAATTATATTTGTATTTTTTTGTGAATAATATTGCCTTAGTTTTTTCATGACTGAAGTTTAGTTTATTACAATAACTCCAGTCAAGAAGCTTTCCTATTGCTTCATTGAGTTTATTAGATATATTTATTATACTGGAGTCTTGATAAGCAATCACCAAATCGTCAGCATAAGCCGTAACCTTAACACTATCATCATTAAATAAGTTCAGTGCCTTATTTATAATAATATTCCATAATAACGGGGACAAAATCCCATCCTGTGGGCATGATTTTGTTAACTGCCTTTCAACTATTGTGTTTTGTGAATTTACAGTTATTTTCCTATCTTTTAAATATGAACAGATAAGTTTTATTAAATAACCAGGGCATTTCAATTGTATCAATTCATAAATAATGCTGGGATGCCAGGCATTATCAAAGGCTCCCTGAATATCAAGAAAGATAACCGCAGTGAATTCCTTTCTTTGAAAGCCTTTTTGAATAAAATCAGTTAAGTCATATATAGCTTGTTCAGCAGATTTTCCTTTTACAAAGCCATATTGCCTTTCAGATATCCAACTGTTAATCGAGGCATGCCAGATCATTCTTGTAGCAATAATTTTTTCCAATATTTTTCCTCCAACAGGTAGAAGGCTAATTGGCCGGTATTTTTCATTATTCGTTTCAGTCGTAGCTTTTTTGATTAACTGGACTTTAGCTGATTTCCACTGTTTTGGAAAATATGAATGAGTTAAACAAGCACTATATGACCTAAGTAAATTATCTTCAATTATTTGATAACCTTTTCTATATAATTCGGCATATAGTCCATCCTCTCCAGGTGCTTTTCCAGGGTGGATAGAAAATACAGCTTCTTTAAGTTCTGTTTTTGTAATCTCATTAAAATTGGTATCAAGATTACGAATTTCATTAGACACATGACGAATTGTATGATGGATATTACTTTCTGTTGTAAGATTGTCCTGAGGGAACAAGCAAAGATTCTATCAAAATAAATTCCTAAATACTTACAACAGTGGCGTATAAAGAATATATTTTCAGGGGGGGGGGTCCTAAGATTAATGTAAGGTTAAGAAATTTTAAGTAGACACCCCATGGAAACCTATCTGTTCAACCAAAAAAAAAAACGATAGCAACCTATCCATTCAACCAAAAAAAAAAAAAAAAAAAACGTTGGGAGGACATACCTTCATTATTTCGGCCCCCCCCCCTTATATACGCCCCTCACTTACAATAATAATAAAAAGACTTGGAATATAATAAATAATATTATAAAAAATAATGAAAATAAAGCTATTAATAAAAACAAAATTTGTAAATTAATAGAAAAATATAATTATAAACAAACTGATGAACTATTTGGTAAAACATTTAGTAAAGTTGTTAGTACATATAATTGTAACGTTACAAGTAATAAAAAAATTATTGAAACTTTAACAAATTCAATAGTGTTTCATATACCTTACAGTGAAGATATAATAAAAATAATTCAATTAATGAAAGATAAAAATACTGTTGGGATTGCTAATATTGCTGTAAAAGATATAAAAAATTATATGGATATATTTGCAACAACATTACATGAACTTATAAAAGCCATGTTTGAATATGGAACTTACCCAAGTATTTGGAAAACTGCAAAAATAACTCCAGTATATAAAAAAGGAAAAATTGATGATATAAAAATTATAGGTCAATCTCTGTACTTGCAAATATGTCAAAGATTATAGAAACATTCTTAAATAATTCAATATATAACTTTCTGTATAAATATAAATTACTAAAAAAAGAACAATTTGCATATCAAAAAAATTTATGTACTGATAAACTCTTTCAAGATTTCCAAAATATCATAAATTGTGCATTAAATAACGGTTATTATATATATGTATTATTTTTATTGATTTTGAGAAAGCATTTGATAGTATTAATCATAAGATATTGATAGAAAAATTATTTCATATTGGAATAAGGGTCAACATGATAGAAATATTAAAAAACTATTTAAAAAATAGAAAAATAAGAATTAATTTAAATTCAAAATTAGGTAAAACATATAAATTAAAAACAGGAATTCCTCAAGGTTCAAACTTATGACCACTTTTACTTATTTTATACTTAAATACATTATATAGTTCAATATTAACATCAAAAATTTTTGCTTATGCTGATGACATCATTTTAATAAATACAAATGAAAGCTATGAAACTGCAGAATACAATATACAAAAAGACTTTAATAGATTAATTATTTGGACACACAATAAAAAAATGAAAATAAATAGTCAAAAAACAAAACTAATGATATTGAAAACAAAAAATAAATTTTTACACATAAATCCATTAATAAAATATCATATTTATAATTGTTTATTAGATGATAACATAAACTTCCAACGATGTAATTGTGAAAATATAGAAATTATTAAAACAATTAGATATCTAGGTTTATATATTAATGATCAATTCTCTTGGAAAACACATTATTTATATATATTAAATAAACTTAATTCATTAATATATATGTTCCAACATATACAGAGTATCTTTTCTATAAGATACAAGATGCTAATATATAAATCATTTATAGATTCATTAATAAATTATAGATTGGGTTGTTGGGTGCATTTAGGTAATACGGACACTAATAACATAAATAGAATATTAAATAAAATAATAAATTACATAATACAAGATTATTGTATATTAACAAAGAATGAAAAAATACAAATAAGAATAAAATATAAAATTTTAATGCCAAGAGAAAAAATACTATATTCTTTAATAATAAAGAATTTTTTTAAAATTAGAAATCAGTTTAGAAATTATAATCTAGAAAACAATACTAGAAATAAATTAATAAAGATTTTATATTATGAAAATCCTAAGAACAACTTTGGATTAAGAAATAAAAATCGAATATTATTAAAGATTTTTATACGAATTGAAAAAGAATTAAAACAAATTAAATTTAATAAAGTAAGTATATTAAAAAGACATATAGTAAAAAAAAATAATACTTGGCGAAATAAACTGGAATATTTAGATATTTTTGATTATATATGCTATATTTACATTTTGTGTTTTTTATGTATTAATATTTTCTTTGTGTGTATTTTTTAACATTACCTAATCTGGATTTGGATTTGAAATTTAGACACTTGAACTCCTAATTATTATTATTATTATTATTATTATGTTTATGTTTACAATTATTGTTATTATTATAATTATTCTCTCCTAATTATTATTATATTAAAAATATATTACAATATTCTTATTACAATATTATAAATATTAATTGTTAAGTGATATTAATTATAATTAATTATAAATCTATATAAATTTTAAATAAGTTCTACAGCACCTACATACAGATCCACATTTAGTGGTATCTCGTAGGACTGAATGTATGCATTTATTATTATTATATAAAATAAAATATTCAAATTTGCTTTAAATAAAAAAAAAAATTACTGATACGAAAAACAAATCTAACACATTATTTTTTTACTGTATTTTTTGACCCAGTTCAAATTTCAACAGTTTATAAAAGTAAATGCTCTAGAATTTCATCGTCATCAATGTACTGCACTTTGGTACTCGTGTGAGAATGTGGAATTGCTCATCTGATGGCGACTTTAAGCTGCTCTAACATCTATTATGGAATCGAACAATTCCTCGATTTTGATAATACTGATCTAATTTCAATATTATCTTTCAAAACAGTTTAATCCCCATCCAGTGCATAAGAGCAGCTAAAATTTGGTACACAATAACTACTTGAGGTCCTGAATAAATGATTAAAATTTCAAGGGAGGTTTCGGCCTGTCTAATTTAACCATTCCATTGTTAGTATTAAAGAAGCTATGATCAATGAGCTATTTGGCCAATAGTTACGCTGCTGATGGTTTTATATGTATGGTTTATAAAACAAAAATTATAAAAGATTTGTAAATATTTACAAGTAGTTTTATTTAGTATTTTTTACTAATATCTATGTTGGAATCATCTATATAAATTAAACTTGAATTTGATTTATTCTTAATTGTGCTTTTTTTTATTCATTATTGAATAAATTTTTATTCATGGTTTTATAGATACCATATGTAAGTCATTCAAAAGTTGGAGTGCTAGTATTAATTATACGGAACATACTTTCATAAGTGATTGAATTCGAATTTACAGTTGTTACGGAATATTCTTACAGAAATTAAGGATACCACCGCCTCTAGAAGTTGTTCATAATTTGAAAACTATTGAAGTCAGGTACATTGAAAAGAGGTATTTCATCTTCTTTGATGTTAACTCATACTAGTATAACTAAATCAAAACATTCAATGTTAGAATGTTTGTGGTCAGGTAGAGAAAATTTGATTTAAGACTTCTGATATTCAGGAATAATACATTGTTTGTGTTATTTTTAGGGTTCCATGAGTTTATATTATCTATTGTACTTAGTTGGCCTAGTTCAATTTGATTATGATTTTCTTTCTTGTGTGTTTCAGACATTAGGAATTTTTTTTAAATATTATTTGTATGTATTCTTGGATTCCGTTTTCATATCTTCTCCACATTGAATTTTTGGAATTTTTGACTTTTCATTTACTTTGGTTAGTATTTGCAATTTTTTTATTCAAAGAAATTTATAAGTTTTCGATTTGCTTCCATTTTTGTTTTATTAACCCTATCATTTTTAAGTAATACACTTTTCTTATTATTTATTATATTTATAACCAGCGTGAGGATACATAGCGCTAGGCTAGATATACCCTCCAATTAATTTTATTATGTATCTGAGAATAGAAATACTAAAAAATATATCATTGTTTTATTTATTTGTGTTTTTCTGCTATATCTCTATCATTTTTATCTTTGTTCTGGATTGTAGTATCACAAGTCTTATAAATCACTATTTTTGATTTAAACAAGAAAGTCAAGATGTTTTCATTGTTGAGAAGAAAAAAATAAATAAGTAAAATGATTATTTATTGATGAAAATTCACAAATGAAGCAGAAACTGGATGTAATATCTGAACTCAGGATCGTATTTACCCTTTCTGAGGCCCGAGGCGCTATTAAGTTGCGGAGGGCTTTCAACCACAGTAAAAAATTAAAAAGTGTCAGAGTAAAGCATTTTATGAATTTTATTTTAAAATCTGTTCAAGTATCTTAATTTGATCAGAAATAAAATTTAACATGCGTAAAAGAAGCTTCAGCAATTACTCAAAAAATAGACCTGTGAAATAATACAGGTTGTCGCACTCTGAACAATCATCTCGGGAATCTGGGACAGCTGTTT
Organism: Thereuonema tuberculata; assembly: GCA_023159025.1. Lineage (NCBI taxonomy): Eukaryota > Metazoa > Arthropoda > Chilopoda > Scutigeromorpha > Scutigeridae > Thereuonema > Thereuonema tuberculata. Next base: position 3,818 of record JAFIDM010076600.1, on the reverse strand, counting down.
CAGCCTCATTAGGCTTCTTCAGTCAGATTTACCCTTTATGATTGCTCAGTGTGTGTGAAAAGGTAAAAGACGCCACAATTGTACGCAGGGCTGGATCTAGGAGGACAGATGCAAGATGGGTCACGCTCCCAGAGTGGCATCTTAGGAAGGGATAGACAGAAAATGATCTTCACAATAAATAGTTTTGTTCAAACTACGAGAATCAATATATAGATGTACGCGTATTTATAAATAACGCCAATTTATAAAATTGATGAGATTTAATATTTAAATTCGTTTTTGTTTCGTTTTTGTTCGCCTAATACATAGGCTTTTAATAATAGTCAGGCAGCCGGTATTCCGAGAAATGATACGGGGCGCAGGGCGGCCTGCCAACATAAGCAAGAGAGGACGTTTCTAACCAAAAAAACACGTTTTTGGCGGCAAAAAACAGAGGTAGGAAGGGGCACTAAACACTGAGTTTGCTCTCCCCTCCCTCTAAAAATTATCTAGATACAACCCTAACAGTACCCACAAGTGGCATTCCAACGAAAACCACACAAAGGAAAATAATCGTGTCCAGCACAGCCTTAAATTCACTGTTCCAGCAACCACCAGACCCAAATGAATTGAAACAGGGAAGTTAAGGATTTAATTTAAGCAGAGATGAAATATAATATGCATAAAATAAGTTTAATGAATTAAATACAGGCTGAACAAGCCTAAAAAGGCTAAAACAGCTATCCCGAGATGATTGGTTAGTTTGCGATAACCTATATTTATTTTTTCTTCCTTTCTATAAACCTAAGGTTTAATGAACTTGAAATGTGTTTTCTTTTTTTTTTTTGTATTCATACAAGTTTGAAATTCTGTATCGACTGTAAGATGATCATGGGTTTTATTGTAATGAGTTTATTTTAATATTTGATATGTAATAGTGCCATTTTGATAGAGATGTTTGTACTGCAAACATTAATGTACTGCATGAATTTACGAGAAGAAAAAAAAAACGAACAGAACTCTGTTGTTTATCTTATACGATAATCATCATTGAGAATACAAGTAGTAAACAAACGGATCTTTGCTCTAATGAACAAATAATTGAAAGGGATATATTTCATTGTGACTAGATATAAGTAAGGCAAATAAATATCTGGTCCGTCGTGAAAATCATTTTTTTATTTGCTACTAGTCGGATACCCGTCGCTTCGCTCCGGAAGCCTCGCATATGTAACGAAAAGCAACTTTTTATTTATTAAAAAAAAACCACACAAATTATATCAAGTAAACTAAAACTAAATTTTTTTTTAATTTAATTTTTGGTGTCTATATTATCTTAATCCACGACTGCTTTTAGAACCAGCATGTGAATCATAAATCTTTGATATATTTTTATTTTTTATAGAGATCAGAATGTAGTCCTCGTGGTCTAATGTTCAAGATGTCTAAATTCGGAGCAGAAGGCTACATGTTCGATTCCCTTAGCGAACTTGTAGAAATTATTTCTATTTTCACAAATTACAACAATTGCACCAAGACTCAGAAATAAAAGATTTTAGTAATATAGATATACTTTTTGTTATTATTCATAGTGTGTGTATTATAATTATTACAGGATCATATACACCAATAAAATAGAACTAACTTTATGAACCAAGACACAATATTAGTAACATGTTTCGAAGAATCTTCACCCTCATGTTTACCGTTTTGTTTACAGTCGGAGGATGAAAATTCTTCGAAACATGTTACTGATAAGCTATTACGTCTGTTTTCATAAAGTTAGTTCTATTTTATTGCTGTGTATGTTCCTATAATAATAATAGATATAGTGTATCTTTCTTTCTTAACTCTTTTTTTATTCCTATTGATACTTTTCAGTGGTTTTTGAGTTATAAATAGTGATGGTTTTTGAGTTACAAATAGGTTCGATTCCTCTCGCGGATGTTTCATTGTAAAAATTATTTCTATTTTCCATTCGCTCAGGACACAGTCAGAGAGACTGAGAAATAAAATATTTTAGTAATATAGATTGATACCTTTCAGTGGTTTTTCAGTTTTAAATAGAGTTAAAAATAGTCATTTTTCAATATTCTGTAATATCTAATAGAAATAGTGCTTCTTTCTTTCTTGACTCTTTTTTTTATTCAAGCATCTCTAGTGTACATGGGCTTGTTTTTCAATATCACAGAATTTTCTTAAGTTTAAAATATTATATTTAAAATATTCCAATATTTCGGCAGTTATAATTTTAATTGTCATTTTCGAATTAAAAATAAACAGACGGATCGGAAATAAATAAAAAATCTTGAGAATTAAAAAAAAAAGGTTGAATACATTCCTTATTCATGGGGGAAAGGGGAAGGACACATAAGTCAAAAAACAATATAAAGTGAATAGTAATCACGTTGGGCTAATGGATAAGACAGCTAACTTCGGATCAGAAGGTTGTAAGTTCGATTCCTGTCGCGAACATTTCATTGCAAAAATTACTTCAATTTTCTATTCGCTAAGGAAATTGCGCCAGACAGACAGATAGAGAAATAAAAGACTGTAGTAATGTAGATTTCAAATGGTTTTAAAAAACTTTTCTTCGTTCTTCTTCAAATTCAATTAAAGTTTAAGGAGTAGGATGAAATTATAAAGTATAAATTTCTCTCAATCACGAGACTACTTTTCAATTAATTATTTGTATATCTAAATGCAGTTCGGGATTTTTATGATAAGAGGCTGCTCCACTTGTGGGCCTCTCCCAATCCCCACCCTCACGGGTAGAGAAAGATGGAAGAGTGCTTTACACAACTCACAAAATGTCAAGGGTGAAATCTACCGGAAAGCTGAAATATCCAGCGTTTTTGACGTCAGCCAGAATGTCATGAATGGAATCATTTCCTTTCATAACGTTTTGGACAAACAAGAGGGATTTCATGATCCGGAGTTTCGATATCGATTCATATGAGCCAGTAAGAAATGGATCAAATTTTGCTATTAGTTCTAGAAGACCAAGATAATTGCCAATATTGGAGAATGTAATTGTTCATTGTCTCCTCTGAATGATAAGCCTTGTTCTGCAAGAGTGCATATTCCAGAGATAATTCTCTCCATGATTTTATTTGTTCCTCTAGCTTCGAAGTTAACGTTTGCCCTCCCTCCCTTGTTAGGTACGTTAACTTGGCATTCCTGTGCTTCTCTGAGTTTTTGTGTGTTTGGATAAGATAGGGAGTGTAGATATCCTTACTATGACCGTTCTAGGAATGAGCCCTTTCCCGAAAGAAAATGCTGGCTACTTGTTTGTATTCAATGTATCTGCTTCATCGCTGACAGTTGTTGCTTCGGGAAGTAGATGATGCAAGATCGCAGTGACCAGTCTTAAATTCTTTACCCTATCATTTTTAAGACTCGTTAACATTTGCTCGCACTCCCTTGTTAGGTACGTCAACATGTGCATTCTTGTGCTTCTCTGAGTTTTTGTGTGTTTGGATAAGATAGGGAGTGTAGATATCCTTACTATGACCGTTCTAGGAATGAGCCCTTTCCCGAAAGAAAATTCTGGCTACTTGTTTGTATTCAATGTACCTGCTTCATCGCTGACAGTTGTTGCTTCGGTAAGTGGCTGATGCAAGATCGTAGTGACCAGTCTTAAATTCTTTACCCTATCATTTTTAAGTCTCATTAACGTTTGCCCTCACTCCCTTGTTAGGTACGTCAACATGGCATTCTTGTGCTTCTCTGATTTCGTTTGTTTAGATAAGATAGGAGTGTTCATATTCTGACTATGACCGATCACTGCACGGCTATTTCTCTAGGAATGAGCCCCTTCCCGAAAGAAAAATCTCGCT
>JAFIDM010076599.1:0-11786 GCA_023159025.1 Thereuonema tuberculata | reverse complement strand
ATCGTTCGATAGAACTTTCAAATACCAACATTTTCTCAATATAATGTTCTCTTCCATCTTTTATACTTTTCGTTTAAATTGAGAAAAAGTCAAAATTTGAGCCTTTAAAAGGCGCCATCTTGGAAACCAAAAACTTTTTTCGAAAGATTTTTGTAGCATTTTGTTTGTCTTAAAAAGATCTACATTTTATCCATTTACATCACCACTCTATCTCTTATAGTTTGGTCACAAAATTGGAAAAACGTAAAGTCTTATGACAGACAAAATAACGCTTTTATAATATATAATAATATGCTACGTTTGTTTTTGAGTGTGTGTGTATCAAGATACTTTTAAAAATATTCTTCTGAGATAAGAGGTTTGTTATGTTACTGTGATATGAAGATAGGAGGGAGTTGGCGGAAAGATTTCAGTAACAGTTTTTTTGAGTTTACCTTTTCTACTGTAGATACGACTTTATTACTTAGAATATATACAGTAAAAGTACTCATAATATCAGTTTAATGGGATTCAAGTATAATCAACATTAATTTATAATAAGCGCGGTAAGGAATCAATGTATGGAGTAATTACTGACTCCAGATACTCTTTTTAACCTCAGTAAATCCTTTTTAAGATGAAGACAAACTGTGATTTGTAACAGAGGAATTAAATCTCTCCAATGTGAAGTAAGATCTTAGTAATCTTCCTGCATGTATTGAGTGTTGTATTTCTTTGAACATTTTTCTTTAAACTTGTAGAAAAGTGAAATGAAAAGATCATCATTCAAACACATAAACCATCTTCCAATGAAATATTATTTGTAAACCTCATAATATTTTAAATCGAAACATTATAAATAAAAGTAGAAGAAGTAATTAATCGAAGTGAATAAACAGTTACTGGAATAAAATAAGGGACTACTTCTCTTTTCCTTTCTTCTGAAAGTTTTCTTTATTATCTTATTTTTCTTTCCATTCTGAATGAAAGGAAAGAAGGATGAAGTCGTATTCTTAATTAGCTTTTTTTTATTATTATATAAATATCCAGATATGTTAATAAAAAGCTTTAATATCGTCTCAGGATTAAAATGGAAAAGACAGTTTTTCATCAAAACCTCAAAAACTATTCAATAAGGAAAAAATGTTTTTTAAAATAAATAAACCAACAAAGTTCCATCGATTCAATTCAAATGAAATGTCTATAAAAATATCTATAAAAAAATAACTTTTTTTAACAATAAATTTAATGCGGGGACTAATGTTAACATCAGATTAAAAAACATACGAACGTAAATAAGGGATCACTGAGATGTTTTCAGTATTATATAAACCAGGAATCCAGGACAGTTGTTTCCTGTCGATACTGGGCGAATCCAGCTGATGATGGTTTGGAAACCAAAAACAGATGTCTTGGATTCCCGATATCCGAAATATTAAGAACAGCTCAGTGATTCATTATTTATGTGTCTTTTATTGTGATGTTAAGCTTTAAATTAAGCTTGCTTATTTCCTATTTCATATCTGTACACCGCATTTATACGTCTTCAGGTTTTGTTTTGTTTTTTGGCAAAAAAGCAAAATGTGTTGAAAAAGAAAAACACGACTTTAATCAACAATAGTACAGGAATAAAATAAGTTCTTAAGAAAGAAGAAATGATAGTCCTTACAATTATTATTGTTTAAATGCGGAATGCAGTACATTTTTCGCAATTTTAAGGAAGTTGACGAATCAACTCAAGCTAATACTCAATATCAAAATATCAACTAATACTCTGAAATGCTGGAGTTTCTAAACAAAAGTTTTAGATAGCTAAAAAGTTTTAGATAAATGAATTTACAATCAACATGTACATATTTAAAATATAATGTTTCGGTATCTACGCAAAGGTTTTTAGATAAACAAAGAAAAACACATTAATATTTCAAAAATATCACGTTTAAAATCTATCTATAGTACTTACAAAGCTGAAGATTTGTGTGTTTGAAAGCGCTAATCTCAGGAACTACCAGTCCAATTTAAATAATTCTCTTTGCGTTAGATAGCCCGTTTATTGACGAAGGTTATAGGCCAAGTGTGGGCATACATAAGGTCAACCAGAGCCACATTCTGGATTTTCATATGTATATAAAGAGCCACACCATAGTCACGTTCCATAGGATTAAATACACAAATTGAAATTTAATTAAATTTCTACATACATCCTAATTGCTATATAAAATTTAAAAAATACATACCGTATATAAAATAAAAAATGAGAAAGAAAACACACATAATTAGTTCAAAATTTAATATTTTTTTTTTAATTCAAGAGATATTGGGAACCGCACTTAACCAACGAACAGCCGCATTTGCCCACATCTGTTATAGGCTATTGATGTTATATACCCCCCCCCCCCCAGGGGATGAAAAGGAGTGAAATCCATACAAATATTGTCAGGCCACAATTGGAGCTCGTGGCAACAATGGCAACTATAATATGAATTTTATTAAAAAAACAGAAATCCAGAAGGATTGAGGAAATAAGGAATCTTTGTGAAATATCCTTCATAAACACTATTGAATCACAAATAGATTTCAATAGATTTGAATTAAAAAAGAAATCGAATTCTTTGTTGGTTTTTTTCGTATTTTGTAAATCATTCACTTTCACATTTATATACATTAAAAACTCTCTTTCACCTTAAAAATTAAATGAAAAGATAGTAAATATATTATATTATTTTTTCATTGTTCTCATAAACACGAATATTATATAATTATGCAACTCTATTTCTATAGCTTTTCACTTGTATCATTTCAAAAGATATTTTTTTTTCTTTTCGTTTTCTTTAGAATTGACCTTGTTTATCAATTTATCAATACTCATGTGATGTTAGTTTGAAGTTAATTGTATTTAAAATTTAGATCTATTGTTTATAACATACAGTAAACTCCCGATTATACGCGGAATCGGGTTGCGCGGCAACCACGGATAAGCGAATTCCGCGGATAATCCGAAATAGGACGAAAAAGGACGAAAATCAACTCAAAAATACTTTTAACATGTTTTATTTACATTAAAATGGCAGTACATACATTATAAACAATTACAGTAGAACCTCATTATAACCGACTAATAGGGGCTGAAGGTTGTCCGTTTTAATGAAAGTCCGGTTTATAATAAATAATTCTTATAGGGGTGTAATGCAGCAGGGTGTACATAAATGAAAGTACAATAGTTAGCTATAAAAAGTGTTTATTATATATCACTTAAGAAACGGCCTTCAACATAGTAGGTTGAATTGAAAAAGATGTGTACGTATACACCGCATTAATTTATAGAACAAATTAACAATTCATAAAAATTTATTGTGAACTTAGTTATTTAGAAAACCACTGAAGTTATTCAAAAAAAGCTTCTCTGATTAGAATTTTATTTAACTGAATGAACATTATGTTCTTTAATGAATTCTGAGGATAAAAAACAAACAAACTTTGTGACCTGAGGATGCGAAGTCTAATTTCAGCACTTTAACATTTTTGCCAACTTGCCGTTTACTCTTTAACGTTATGAGTGTTAAATGTCATTAACATTTGCTGATTATTGATATTTAGATTATTTTGATATTTTTTTTATGCTAAAACAGTTAGGATTGATTTGATTGAAATTTGGATCCAGGCTAATTTATGGTCCAATATGAGCACTCCAGTTTTAGTCTAATCCAACCATTTCTCAAAAGTAATTCTACGGAATTTAAGTCATTTAATGTACATTTCGAAATTTAAGGACCTCAAGATTTTCTTAAAGTGAACAAGGTTTTGAATTTGATATCAAAATTAAACCATCTTTTGATTTAATTTTAATTTAATTTAATTTAATTTTAATGTTTTTAAAACCAACTAAATGATATTATAGTAACTTAAGGAATGCGATTTTCGATTGTTAATATTAATGACGCTATAAGCTCTAGACAATCAAAATATAAAAATGCTTTATTAAATCTTAATGTCAGTGTTCGATATGTAATAATGTGTTTTAAAAAATGAGCTCTGTTAACTCAGTGAAATGTTTTCTTTCTTCTCTTCAACGAAATTACGGATTTTCTCCATCCAAAAAAACAAACATCAACTCCTCCGAATATGAATTAATGAAATTCTTTATGTTTCACGTAATTAAGTTGAATTATTAGGGAATTTAAAGTCACCACTCATCTCCATAAAAACAAATTGTACATATATTTTATGTTTAATTGAGATATGTGGTGATCTTAAATTCGCTACAAATTCTTTATATTTCATTGATCAGATGACCTTCGTTCTTTGAATTGCAGAGAAAGAAAAAGAAATAACATTTACAAAATGAAAGAAATCAAAAGAATAAGTTTACGAATTTATTAATTTTCTTAATTACTCAATAAATTACCAGTTCATATTTAATTTCAATTCTCTAAACTGTAAATGAAATAATAATGAAGTTATTTTGAATTTCGAATAATAAATGTTTAAAATTTATGATGGGAAAACTGAATCAATAACTAAACTTTAAAGGATAAATTCAAAGACGAATTCCAAAACAAATTGAAGAGTAATTAGAAAATAAAGAATTGACTGATATTGAATTTCATTTTATTTCATTAAATTGCCTCTAATTGAAATTGCACTGGGATATTTTAAAATCGGAACTGTTGAAATTTGTTTCCAAATATTTGGTGGTCGAAAAATAAAGAATTCTTTTTCACCCATAATTAAAAATTCAACTGAATCGGATTTCTTAATACAAGATATAGAGGTACAATGCATCAGTGAATGATCAGGTGAACTGAATGTAGTCCAAGTCTTCATCTTCAGATCAAAACAATAGACATCACTTGAATACCAAGTTATAAGGAATATCTTTCCATTAGCATAAGTTGCAGACACACAGTCCTCCTTTTGGAAGTTATCTGGTACAGGATCTCCTTGACTCCATTGGTCAGTTTGTGGATCAAACCAGAGTAAATGTGTCCTCCCGATTAAACACAAACGATCATCAATGGCTAATAATGAATCAATAAGAGAAAAATATTCGTTGGGTAACATTTCTGCCATTGGCTCCCACGACTGTGAAAGAAGATTAAATCTTTCACAGGAATTACATTTAATAGCATAAATAAATAGATGTAGTTTCACAATCAACGGAAGACGCCTTGGTATACTCATTGACTTTATTTCCATGGATTGGTTTTCTAATAAATCCAACATAAAACATTTATTGATTGGCTTTGCCTCATTATCTTGTCCACCAAAAAAATAGATAAAATTATCAAAACTACAAACAGTAGAGAAAATAGCTCTGGATGAAAAGAAATTCAATAGAATTTCATCTTTTACTTCAGTCAGAGTTTCAATCTCAGGATTATATTCAAATATTTTTTTTTTCAATGTACAAATTATAAACTAAGATGCGGTTTGAAATAAAAGAACTTTTTTGATGCTTAGAAATATTATCAATAGGAGGAACCTTGGCATCTTCGAACTTTTCTCTTGATGTTTTTAAGCAAACACTTGTATTCCTCTCTTCGTAATTTATCTCTTTAAGTGATTTTTTCTTGCCCAAAATTCTTTCTTGTTTATCAGAAGTATTCAATTTGGTTTCCTTTTTAATCCTTCTTTGTTTTAAAATTGATTTAAAAGATTCATCTTCTCGGTTTTTCTTTAATTCATTAGAAAATAATTTTGTACATTGCTTATGAAAGCAAGAATTATCTTGTAGCAAAGGCTCTTCTGTGAGATTTAATAACGATGATTTACTCAGTTTCTCAAAATCAATTGTTCGTAAAAGATCAGTGATTCTATTAAGTCTTGCTGATTCATTGCGTTTCACCCACAACAGAATACAAGAAATTAATTCTTCCTGATTTACAGGATTAGAAACAGGACAGTTCAAAAGAGTATTTAATTGTTCAAATCTTAGATTAAGAAAACTCTCTGTTGCTTTCAGAGTCTTTATATTCTTGTATAAATATTCCGGATAGGTTTGTTGAATTAGATCACTGTTGAGTTGTTCTATTGTGTTCCACTCAGAAAGAAACTGTTGAGTGCCCAGAAGTTGTTCTAAACAGTGATTGAACATCAAAGGAATCTGGAATCTTATAAAAGACTCCAGTAGGTCTTTGAGAAATGGTTGAGTTTTATTTCTGAGATTAATACGTCCTTCGTAAATGTACATCAAAACAGTGTCCAGTGTTTTGGAATTGATGAAATCCATTTGTAATGATGTTGTCTGTGAATTTCTCTTGAAATGTTCTTTGAAATAAGGACTGGCAGCTGAGAGAATGACTTTGTGAACCCAAAATTCTTTATCTTCACAGATCAATTGGAAATCTGTTAAAAATGACTCTTCTCTCATTAACTTGGTCTCAAACATTAAGTTCTTAAAGGATTTCTGCTGGATTTGATGTCTGGCTTTTCTCGTCATTCTGAAGCAGAAAATGTAATGATAATTATTTTAATCATTAATATTTTATTTATATTTAATTATTTATTTCAACTAATTTCCGAATGTTGATTGACTTTTGTAACGTGCTTAAGTTAAGAATTAAGAATAATTAAGTTCTCTAAGAAGTTAACAACTTTTGCCAATTTTCCTTAAATCTTTCTTTATTTATTAACAGAGGTATTGGAAAAATAATCCTGTATCAGTTTTAATGCTTTTCTAAGAACATTTTTGAAAAGCATTTTGATTGTACAGCAAAGTATAATGTGTTATTTTTGGACCCACATTGAGATAAAAATTAAATTCGAAAGTTAGATGGCTCTTGTAGTAAACCGTGGATGCTATGTTTCAAGAAAATCCAAGCAGATGTACCAAAATTGCTGAAAGATGGATATAGAAATACTGGTTAATTGACTTGTTTGTTTGTTGAGCCTCACGTTCTTATTTGCTAATAATTAAATTTAAAGAAACAAAACAATAAATGCAGTCTTTCAACTCTTTGGCCTCAAGAGCTTTAGTTATTCTAAGATGCTAATCAACTTTAATCAGTAAATGAAGAAATTTACGAAAAATTAATTATTGTTCGAAAAAAAAAAGTATTTTTTTTTTCGAACAAGTAGTAAAAATCAATAAAAGTTACGTGATTAATATAAAATAAAATTTATTTAATCGTGATTCTAATTTTAATATCTAGCTATATTAATTGATTTTTAAAATTTGAAGTTGGTAAATTTAAAGAAATAATTTATTAGAATTCGAAAACATCTTTTTTATTTTATGTCTCTAATATTTTTCGAATTAATTTATACCCAGATACGAAATGAAGATTTAAGTTTCCAATGAAACATTCAAAGAATTTTCAAAATAAAAAAAAAATTCTTTTTCCGATATATAAAAATTAACTGAAAACAATTAGTGATTTGTGTAGTTATAATATAATGGAGTTTATTCTAACCTTGAACTCTATTGATTTAGTTTGTTTCCTTGGTAGCTCCTATTTATACAAAATTCATATCAATTCATATTCCGTATTTTTAAAAGATATAAATAAAAAAGTGGTATAATTAAATATTTCATTTCATGGAAATAACTTTAATTCAACATCTACAATGGATATTTTAATATTAGAATATGAATGGTTGTTTAAATTCTTACAATAAACTGAGAAACTATTAGAATAGAAGGAATTCGTTTTAGTAATTATCTCTCAAGTCATTAGAATCCATTGGACGATGAAATGAAAATAATAATTTCTGATATTAATCCATCCCATGGCTTTTCCATTTATATGGTTATCATTTAAATTCATATTGTTATTTTTAATTCCGTAGTTGATTTATAAATTTTATACAAGAACAGATAAAAATTCGGATTTTAAGAATTACGTGTGAATATTAAATTATATACTACTACTTAATCATAAGTTTATTTTTTTTTAAATATTGAAATACTTACTTGATGGGTAACTTTACAGCTTCGTTAGATCGTGATGTGGTCAGATAGGGACTGATATTGAGAATCTACTGCGCATGACTTCATTGATCGGATCTGGGGATTATTAGATGACGTCATATATTAACTTTATAATTTTCATTTCATTTTTAAGTAACCAAACCTACTATACTTTTGAAAAAAACAATTTTTAGCATCTGCTATATTAATTTATTGTTTTAAATTTGCTAAAAACGTAAGCAAATTATTAATTGTTTCTTTGTATTCTATCTTGTAATCTTGTTATGAAAAAAAAACCACAGGATGCTATGTAATTGTAGTTTTAATTTCACCTTTTGAATCTTTAAATGTTCTTGATTAATAAACCAAGAAATAAGATAGATGGAACAAGACATGTTTACAGAACAATATGTGATATATTTCTGTGTCTCTGTACTTACACATCAAGACATATGGTGACATTCTGACATAAATGTATATTTTTTGTAAAGTTGTTTTCATTCAATCTTTCCTGGTAAGAAAAGTGGAATGGTTGCCCTGTAACTTTAATTAATTGTTTTATTAAGATTTTATTAAGAGTATTTGTTTTATTAAGATATTATTGAGTATTGATCTCATATATTATTAGCTTTATTTCTTTACGAATTTAGTAGAAGGAATTTATCACTGAAAGTTATACCTGAAGAAGATCAGTAATGAATTTATAGCTGATCGAAATATTGTTATAAAAAGAAGATGAAGAATATAATGAAGAATATAAGGAAGAATATAAGGGAAAATGATATTTATAGTTTTACAGAGGTGCTACATCTAATAATTTTTTTTTTTACTTGAAAAGTTTGTCAGTAAAAAAGTATTCGTACTTGATTCGGTTTATAATATTTTTTTCTTATTGCCAATAATATTTTACAAAACATCATCTTAAAGGAAATCTCGTGGAGAGAAGACCAGAGGGCGTCATGCTTATAGGCAATTAATGAAGGACAACTAATCTCAATACATGTATATATAAAGGAAGATGTTTGTTGGTTTGTTTGTTCGCTATATACGATTAATAATCGATTTCTTTACTTTTCTGGGTTTGGTGAATTTGCTTGCAATAACCGATTAACCTAAAACAGATCATTCGATTCCTTAAAAATAAAATAATAATAATAATAATAATAATAATAATATTTTTTTAAATTTATTTATTTACTTTCATTAAATTCTTTTCGTCCTGTTAGGGTTGAACTAAAACAATCCCATCAACAGGTTCGAACACATTAGTTAAATAAAAATAGAATAACATACAAAATTAAGAATATAAAACAAAGTAAATGATACATCACTGATTTGATGCAATCAAAGAGTTACAGACAAAATCAAACGTAAATATCATTATTCTTAAAAAACAGTTTTTTTTCCTCCTATTTAACCATTGGATTAATATTAGTTATTAACCAAATCTTAAGAAATCTTTTTAATGAAGATATTTTATCAATTTTATTTATGTTTTTTATATCTATTTTATTAATTATATCCTGTAAATATTTTTCATATTACATTCTCCATAACTATTATATATTTGCGGATAATCAAGTTTAAAATTTAAGTCATTCCTAAAATTATACAATTTACCATCTCCATTATAGAGATAAATATATTTATAATAATTTATCAAAATAAGATTGTACATAAATTTTTGTTCAGGTGGTAAAATTTTGTATTTAATTAATTCTTCAATTATAATTTTCTTCCTAAATTAGTTTGAAAAATATTTTTAATATTTTTTTTTGTAACTTATTGATATTAACAAGATTAATGTTCTTGGTGTGGGCCCGGTAGCCGAGTGGGTAAGGGCGCTTGGCTGCGGGTTGGAGGTGACGGGTTCGATTCCCGGCCTCGGCGGAGGACGGGAATTTTCTCCTCCAAACGGGCCTTAGGGTCTACCCAGCCCTCTATAGAATGAGTACCGGGTTTCTTTCCCGGGAGTTAAAGGCTGGCGAGCGACGGGCCGACCCCCCCGTCCTCAACTTTGTCCCGTAGGTTCTGAACACTGGAGCCTACCCTCCAGTTGCATTGCGAGGGCGTCTGGGCCTGATCGCAACTTTAACTTTAACTTTAACTTTAATGTTCTTGGTATTTGACCAAATACTACTTCCGTAGTTTATATAGGAATAAAAAAAAGCTGAGTAAATAAATAATTTATATTTAACTGGTAAAATATTTTTAGTATGATAAAAAATATAAACTAAACTACTTAATTTTTTATATAAATTTTGGATATGGGTATCCCATGTAAATGTGTCATTTATCGTTGTATCCAAATGTTTAAAATGATTAACAAATTTTATTTTCGTACAATTATCACATGTAACATTTTTTTGTGCAAACAACAGTGTGTGTGTGTGTGCTAAAATGTTTGGATAATGTATAGGCATTTGTTTTCTCAGATGTATTAATAATAGCTTAGTTTAATTATCATTTATTTTTAGTTTGTTATCATGCACCCACATTTGTAATTTATTAAAATCATCTTGTAATTTATTTTCAGCCTTTTGCATGTGTTTATCATTTTTTAATAATATAATGTCATCAGCATAAATAAACATGTTACAATATTTAATGTAATCAAACAAATCATTAATATAAACTACAGTAGAGTCCGATTATCCGAGTTGATGTGGACCAAGAGTAACTCGGATAGCCGAAAAACTCGGTTAAACCGAAAATTGTAAATAAAATAATTCGTGTAGGTTTAAATGTATATTTTAACAACTACAAAAGTTATACAGATACACCATATGCAATTCATATTGAAAGAGTTCTTTTACTTAAAAAAGTTCTTAATTGTTTTTTGTTTATGCTACTTTGGCGTTTTTCTGCACCAAGTGTTTTGGCATTTTTTTAAGGATAGCCCAGGATTGTTGGTGCTGAAACCATTTCCCTATTCCAGCTAGGGGATCATACGACTAGACGAACGAAGATTAATTTGCGAAAAAAAAATTCTAGAAGTATTTTATAGCTCGGTTAAAGCGGAAACTCGGATAATCGGGGCTCGGATAATCGGGGCTCGGATAATCGGGGTTTTACTGTATAAAAAAATAAAGTTCCAAGGTTTGAACCTTGAGGTATCCCTAAATTACATTTTTTTAATACTATTTTTATTATTAATTGATACATAAATTTTTCTATCAATAAAATAATCTTTAAGAATTTCAAGTAGAACACCTCTAATCCCAATTTTTTGTAATTTCTTAATCAAAAGATCATGATTAATTAAATCAAAAGCGTTACTCAAATCAATAGACAAAAGTAATGAATATTTATTTAGGTTTAAATAATAATAATAATAATAATAATAACAATAATAATAATAAGCCCCCATGGACCCTACCTCCTTGCGATGGGGGCAGAAACTAAACTAGTTTTAGGGTAGGCTAAAGGGTCCAACAATCCATGATGAGAACTCGTTCTAATATAGATCATGCTGCATCGGGTGTGGCGCAGGATAAAGTCACCCGCGTTCGGGGGTTAGGCAGAGGCCTCCGTTCGAAAAATATACTACAGTCTCCCGCAGGTGGTGGTGGAGAAAGTGGCACCCCATCCTGTAGTATGGCTACCACAATGCCCGGGCAACATCATTTAGCCCGAACAGTCGGAAGTGTTTTGTCTGTGTCAGAGCAGGTGACCACCAAGACTGTGAAACCACGCCAGCGCATCAAATGATAATCGCAGATGAACCCGTATCTTATGCGCGACTTCACTGTCACACAGTTAGGGACTCAACTCACAGGATACAGACAGGCACTACACCATGCATTCACCACACGTTATCCATCGTTTGGGCTTAGCGAACAGCGGGTAGCGGATCAGCGACGTTCCATAGTAGTTGACAATCTTATCCTCCATGCAT
>JAFIDM010076598.1:0-11786 GCA_023159025.1 Thereuonema tuberculata | reverse complement strand
ATCGCAACCATTTCCACCCTTTCTACAATGTAGTAAACCATATTTTATCTGTACAAATCGAATGTTTCCTACACAGTAAGATGTGTTAATTGTCGCTGAAGTTCCACACAAGAGACTGCAAGAGCCTTTCTTTATTACAGTAATATTAGCAACGCGTTCTCCTTTAACAAAGCCGTATTTTTCTGAATGACGTTACAGTTCGTGACTGCTGCAGAACATACGACAACGTTTTGCGGATCATCGTAATTATTGATCATCCACAATTAAATCACTGACATACAATTATGTAATTATTGTGCTTTTTCATTTTTTTCTGTCATTTCTGCTTTTTCATTCGCAATATCTCAGCACTATTTGGCGAAATTTTAAGAGACTACTACTTTTTAATATGAAATATCCCGAGCTTTTCAATGACTTTTCAAAGATATATTACTTGACCACCCTTTCTATTTAAAATTTTAGGGATAGTGTTCCACTTAGGAAAGATCCTAATTAACCCCCTTGAAAATAAAATTGACATGTCCGAGCGATTTCCAAAACAATGTGCGCAAATGATACGTCTGTTTCGTTTTCGGTGGGCCAACCTGGATATAAAGGATATTTTGGGTTCATTACCGATGGATTATATTTAACTTATTGAAAAAAAGATAAAAAGCTTCTTTAATTCATATTTCTTAAAACTTTCACATTGTATCCTGATGTTCTGCAGTATTACACTTTTCTTTAAATCCCCTAGCATTAATGATTTTTTTATATAATCTAAATAATTAAATCCATATCACAGTCGTAGTCGGAGTTAATTTCAATTTTAGTATCATTTGTTATAGGAACAGATAACGTTTTATACGCCCAGTGTATATACAAGTAATCACAGTAATTCCTTTTAATCTAAAGCTGTGATAAATACAGCCATTAGAATAATAATATTGACATTTCTAAAATGACTGATAGCGCAAATAAATTTGCAATTCATTAAATTATTATTTCTCTCTTTTTCCCTGTCTGTGTATTTCTACTTCTCCATTTGTCTCCTTTCACTCCTACTCACTTTATCAAATCTCAAGAATCAATTTCTATCTTACTAATTTTAGTATTGTAAAACTTCTTTTTTTATTTCTTTATATTTGGATATGTGTTATTTATGCTGTTCCAGATACTGTAACTGGGTATCCGCTCGTTGTATCTGGGTTATTAAACTAAACATAAACATTAAACAAAAATAAAATAAGATCTTTATAGGTGATGGTGCTGACTAAAGGCTGCAAAACTTTCAAGATTTTTTTTTTTTAATATTCTACTATCTAATTTAAATTCCTTCAAAATAAAAGTTACTTCATTTTACTTTTGTGAAATTGTATTACATTATATATAAACTTGAGTGTAAGGAAATCGACTCAAAATGAAAGCAATGGTGAACCTTAAATATTCGCAAATTTTCGATCGTTTGAAAATTACAAGTAATAAAATAACAAAGAATATGAAAATCATATTCACATGACACCGAAAGTGTGATGATATGACAAAAGTTTTTGAGATATGCCGCTAATTGCTGGAAAGGGCATGAAGTTCACGTACATGGCGGTACGTAAACATTCAGAAACGCATGAAATTGTTATGTAAGCGAGACTTACATATCCTTTCATGAATGTGAATTATTCTAGTGGAATCCAATCGTCATTATCACTTCACAAAGTTGGATACAACAACCGAGGAAGTGATGCAGGCAGTTGTCTTACTACAGCAGGGTCACACTCAACGATATGTCGAGCAACTGTTGCATATGTCGCAGTCAGCTGCATCAGCTGAGAAAACTTTATTTTCATGCACGACAATGTGAGACCACACATCGCTGTTGCTGTTCGGGATTATCTGAATGCAGTTGGCACTGAGTGTATGAGTGGCCTGCACATAGCCCTGATCTGAACCCGATCGAACATCTTTGGGTCCTCCTTAAGAGAAGAGTTCGTGGTGGAATTCGAGCTCCAGAACAATCGAGGAGTTGAAGAGGGCATTAGAAGAGGAATGTAACAATATTGCGCAACATGAGGTCATGAATGTGATCCGATCAATGAGACTTCGAATGGAAGCTGTTATCTGAGCTGGAGGTAGCAATACCATGTATTGACTTGCAATAAATGCTAAATTTAGCTGAATTTGTGGCCTTGTCTTAGTAATGAAATGAACTCATTTGGTACTACACCTTTCCTATATTACTGTTTCCCTAACATTTTTTACAAAACGCATTCATCCGGAACGTTCTGCATGTCACATGAACGAGAATGGCATATTCTTTGTTATTTTATTACTTCATCAAAAATTTGCAACAATTTAAAATTCACCTTTGCGTTTCAGTTTGAGTCGATTTATGTAGCTTCACTTTTAAAACCTTTACGAAAAAAGGTTGCCTTCAGTGCAACAGTTCCTCTCCCTAAAAACTCTCTGATCCCATTAGATTTACAAATACATCATTTTCTTAATACATTACACTTCTTTGATTTTAAATATCTCTCCTGTATCGATATATTACTTTATGGTATTACTACTATTGACTGAGTTTTGCCATAACATTGTTAAAGATGTAATTCAGATTATTTTGCCGTTAATAAATATTAAAAATTCATTAGGAAGCCATAATTAATAAATATTAAATTACTCATTACAATATTATCTGTGATGATTCACAGCGTGATAATGATGCCTAACAATAATGCTCTACAAATTGATAGTAAAAAATAAAACTATACAAAGTTTATTCAGAGATACAAAAGACTAAATTTCGTGTTGTTCTAACAATTAAATCGCCTTCTGTTGATTACAATAGTAAGAATTTATATTATTTGAATGAATAATGGCTGATTCAATGATATTGTTTTCTTAAGAACAATCAGAAATTGTTAAAAATAAATACAGAAAAATAAATTTGAGCTCTCTAGTATTATCCAGGCCGAAGCTATGAGGGTTCGAAAATACGACGAAACACTTCCAGTAAAGGTACGTAGTGCCCTTCCTGCCTTCGGCTCGTCTTGGCGGGGGCACTGCCGTGCCCCCAGAATTTCTTACTTAAGAAATAATAAGGAAAAGGTTAAGTTACTTACCGTCAACGAATCTTACTACACTTCCTGGTCATTCCATTGCTCATCAATGCATTGTTTGTATCAAATATTTTATCACAATGTAAAATAGAAACATAAAAAATAATGTCACTTAAGTTATTGAAAACCTTTAGAATAATATTTAAAAAATTAGTAAAAGATGATTCTTAGTGAAGTTATGATGATTTGATGCAAATTTAAAGCCGTTCAATAACAGCAAATACAATCACTTGTTCAATTTGTTGTCGATGAGTTTTCCACTGAACAGAAATGGGAAATTAGTGAGTTTGTTTTTTTTCCATTACATTCTCAAGATTCAAGAAACAACTGAATTCTTGAAGCCAAGAAGGTTTCAAATGGAGGATTTCTACTTAATATCGGGAGAAAAACTTCACTTTAATCTTCTCGATCTATAAGTAATACGTTTCATTTCATCAGAAGTAATAAATTATTCATTCTTTCATTAACGTTGCTTCTTTTATTAAAATCCAAATGTGTTAAATAAGAACATTTTAGATTATTTTGTTTCTAATCAATTAGTATTTCATTTTATAAGTAAACATTCGTGATCAATAAGTAATATGTTCATTTCATCAGAAGTAATAAAATATTCATTCTTTCATTA
The DNA here is from genome assembly GCA_023159025.1 of Thereuonema tuberculata. NCBI lineage: Eukaryota > Metazoa > Arthropoda > Chilopoda > Scutigeromorpha > Scutigeridae > Thereuonema > Thereuonema tuberculata. The sequence goes on along the minus strand of JAFIDM010076598.1, from coordinate 8,069 downwards.
ACGCTGCTTCTTTTATTAAATCCAAATGTGTTAAATGAAAACATTGTCGTTTATTTTGTTCCTAATCTATTAGTATTTCATTTTATAAGTAAACATTCGTGGTCAATATATACATAATATATTATCTAAGTTGATTAAAAAATTCAATTTAACACTTTAAGTGGTGATTTTTATCTCGTTTTTTATTATATTATTTCATTCATTGATGATTGAGTGTTCCTGCAGTAGCGATAATGATGAAGTATTCTATGTATTTTTTGTTACTTAGTTATTAAAGGACATAATGTTTCCCTGAGTAAATAGTGAATGTAATCTAAAATGATGCAGAGAAAATAGTAATAGAAATGAAATGGTCTAAATGTAAATAATGAATTATTATTTCGTATTGATTTTTTTAAAATCAATTTTAATTAGGAATTAATATTAAAGTTTTAGCAAAAAAGTTTTCTACTTCATTAATTTACAGAAAATTACGAAAAATTTATTTATAAAAATTGAAAACGAAACTAAAATTTCTGCAATTATACATTTTTATCAATATATTTTCCAAATCAAAATTGATTTTATTTTGACTGCTGTGGTTGTGAATACTCATTCGTTAAAAGAGAAACATATTTTATATATACGTTTATAAAATTATCTATAACTTATACTGGAATGCTTTCATGAAGAAATAAGATTTTAACATCGTAGCTTTCCCTCCAAAAAAATACTTAAAAAATGAAAATCAGTTGAAAATTCCAAATTCCAAATTGAGGTTGACAATTAAAAACCGAATTTAGTTCATTTCAAGTAACGATGCTAAGATGAATTTTTATTCTGGTTTATTCCACAAGGAAAACACTAGCTTTATTCTTGGCTAATATTAGTTTGTTTTCGATTGATTCACTCGATTCTAAATGATTTGATCAATTAAGTTCAAAGAACAGCTTTCAATAACAAAAAAAAAAAAAAAGAAATTCAGATTTTTATTTGAAACTTGATCTTTTAAATGAACTTATATAAAAAGACAAGATACTGCAAAAACAAATTCTCAAATTTACGGACATTAGGGAACAGTCGTGTATTATGGACCCCCTAAGCACGAATGCTCATAAAACACCAATTAATAAAATAAAAAGATTTAATTTGTTGGCTGCTCATTACAATTGTATAGCTACATGTTTCAAACGTGGTAAAGTACTCTGGTAACTATTAATAATTTATTGCAAGAATTGTTTTTTTTTTATTTTCGTATCGGTGATCCATATTATTCATATGTTCGTGTAAAATGAACCGAGTGTCCGTGTAATATGGACCGAGTGGTCCAAATTAATAAAAAGTATGATATAGAATGCAAGATGGACGCCCAAAGCTGTGCTTTTAGTAAATTTATTTGAAGTACAACAACCATCACAATAATAGTGTATTGGATTGGTTATGTTGGCACAAGCTTCATGAGCAGCGTTTCCCGCTGATCCAGTCTTCCTCCGTACTCTCTCCTGCGCAGAAAGTAATAGGTTCGGTAATTTGATTCGCAGCTGTTCCCTGGCCGGAGTTTCCTGGGATGTCCTTTCTGAGACCTTGGAACTGCCGGGCATTTTCGCTGTGTCGTCGTCTTCTGTGCAAGCGTCTCTTTTTGAGCTTTCTGTTTCATTCTTTCCTCTTTCCGACGCTGTTGGATATCCAGCTTTGCTCGCTTCGTTATTTGTTTTTCTTCAAAGGCATTCTTAAAACCGGATGAAGTCAGAACAGTGGCCTCTGAATTGTTTCCCTTTCTCTTGCTGAAGCGTCTTTGTACGCAATGAGGAAGAGGACTGATGTCTTTCACTGCGAACATTTTATGACTAACAGGAACCGGAATGTTCTCCTGGACTACATCTTCTGAAGTTGGCTCTTCGGGAACAGACGTGTTCTGCTGGACTGTAGCATCAACTGTTGGGTCGATGGGAGCTACATTTTCTGGCAATGGGTTGATGGTCTCGTCTTCTGATATGACTCGTGGTGGGGCTTTATCAGAAACTTCGGATGGAGCGAAGTCGCAATCTTGAAATACATGGCGATTGACAGGTCAAATCCCACCTGCACGGAAACCATTGGCAGCGATTTCAGATTTCAAGAGTAAGCCCTCCCGAACAGTTCAAACACTTGGAATTGTGAAACGGCCCTTCTCGCATGCTCTCTCTTCCACTTCTCCATCTCTTGGGAATAGTAGACGCATAATGGACGAATAAAATCGAGGTCCAAAGGCTGTATTCGATGGGTAGTATGCGAAGGAAGTGATAGCATGATCACCCCCTGTTTCCCTGGCCAATTCTATAGCTTCGAGATTTTGAGTGTGGGACACGATTTCCGTTTAAAATTAAAAAACATTCCTGTTCTTGTCAGGCTTAGCGAAACAAATGAAATGTTTAATCCATTCACTGAAGAGCTCGATTGTCATCCAACCTTTTCCCTGGTATTTGAAAAGAGTTCCAGGAGCTCCTGCTTCCAGCTCCGGCTTCCATCGCTTACGGGGAATCACCGCCATCGGTGGGATGATCTATTTTACATCATAAAAATTGTACGAGTTGAATTACATTATGGAAGCCCTAATTTTTGCTTTGTGTTTAATATATTACATAAATAAAGCTTCAGGCTTATCGTAATATGATGGCAACGTATATTTGTCTACAACATGCAATATGGACCAGTGGTCCATATTACACAACAGCGCATGGTTCATATTACACGCATGGACGGAGCAACATTCTTTCCAATCACAAATCGATATGCAAAATGGCGCGCATAAAACACATGTCTGGATTGTAAAGAAATTAAGTATATTTGCTACTATTAAAGTGAAAATTATATTAAAATTATCTAACAGTAATACATTCTTTCTAATATACCTGTTACATTCATGATCATATAAAACAGAAAACACAACTTAATAATCGTTCAAATAAACACACACATGTATAAGTCACCTCCTGCTTTGGATAACAATAATATTTACTAAAGGCAATGGGATGTTTCTGCCATCTAGTGGTCAACAGATAAATTTCAACATGGTCCACATTACACGATGGTCCATAATACACGGATCTCCCCTAATTCTTCTTTTCTCTTATTTATTTTATTATCCAGTTTTCTTTCTTTTCCTTTCTTTTAATTATTATTATCCACCATAAATTGTCCTTTAAAAGCTGTCCATCATTATATAAATAAAACACATTTACAAAATAAATCTCTTTTATACTCATATTATTGTTATTTTTTTTTGTTATCACTTTTTATTGTTAATTTCATTTTTTTTCCGTGGTTTGATTTTAAATTTCTCCAAACATATGTTTTTTTAAATATTTCAAAAAGATTAAAGAAATAGACACAATTTAAACAGAAACAAATTCAAATTTGAGTCATATCCCAACACAGAAGTTTCTATTGTCACGAACCTCTGTCTTCACATTTCAAACGTAGCTTCTATGGCCTAAAAAAGTAAACTAAAGATTTTGTAATATAAAAACGTTTGAAAATTTTCTAGTTTAATGTTATATATAATTTCGAATTAAAAAAAGATCACGCAATGGTTTAGAAATCATTTTAGAAGTAAGTTCATTGAATCATAAAGCAAAATATACTTTAGAATGTTTTATATGCTACTTTCAAATATTAAGTGTGATATTCAAAGAAAGGAAGGAAAACGTTTATAGATTTGAAGACTATTTGTTAATTTCTCTACAAGAGATTTAATCACTAAATGTCACAAGATATCTCATAGATCATTTTATGAACAGAAAAATTAAAAATCCAAAACATTATGAAAGAGCTGAAAAGAAACTTAAAATTATCCGGTATACAAATTAGAAAACTGATTAATTCCAAATATTCTATAAAAAATATTGTACTCCTTAAATTCAGTTTATTATTTGTTTTTAAGTATCAATTTACTTCATTGACAAAATTTGCGGTATGTATTATTTATTATTTTAATAAATAATTTCAAGAAGTTTGTGTGATGGATTCTAATATATAAAATAAAGAGCAATGAACTGAGAAGGAGGTATGATATTAAAATTGTACTTTAATTAAGAGTTCAAATACACATTATTTCTGAAATTAATAAAAATCACATGTTTTATTAAAACATCAACAAATTCTTTTGGCAAAGAAACATCATCTATACATGTAAACGTATATCTTCTGAGATTTGGCGAAGGACATTCAATGTTTATCGAATTTTGAGAACTTTAAATATTGATTGAAGATGGATTGCTCAGAGCCATTTCTCTTATTTCCATAAATATTGTACTCTTTAAATGCAGTTTATTATTTGTTATTAAGTACTTTATTGATAAAGATGTACTTTAATTACAAGCACAAATATACATTATTTCTAAAAAATATAAAAAAAAATCTCATATTTGTGTTGATGTTTTAATCATTCTTTTGGCAAAGCAACACCATATATGTATGTAAGTATTTCTTCTGAGATTGAATGAAAAGAGAAATTTTGAGAACTTCAAATATTGATTGAAGATCAATTTTTCTTATTTCCGTAGACAGCTAACTTGAGACTAAATTATAGCCACTGGTTTTATATTTTGACGGCAATCTACATATTACTAAAATCTCTTCCGTCTGGCCGGCGCAACAATTGGCAAGGGTGTGCCTGTGTAATTGTTGTGAGGAAGTCGACAAATGCAAACGGCGCAATTGCTGTGATTGTTTATTGTTCATTGTTGCGAGGAAGTCGATAGATTCACAATGAGCATTGTTGAACTTCAAAATTTTCTGTGAAAAAATGTCTACACTGAAGCGTTCGCGACGGGAATCGTACCTGCAACCATTCGATCAGATGTCTTATCCATTAGGCCACAGGGACTACATTCAAATTATTGTTTCGTATCACTCTCTTTGTGTGTGCGTGTGTGTGGCTCAATGAGAGAACAGCCAGAGAAAAGGAAAATAACCCATTAATTTTAGCCTACTAGATTACAATTTAAATGTGAATATTCATTTAGTAAATCTTCTTAAAACGCCGTTAAATACATAAAAACACATATCTTAACTACTACTTCACATCGGCAATATTTCGTTTTATTTTGCAAAAACTTTATCTAGCCATAATCAAGCCATTTCTAAATATCTAAAAACGAATAATAACACAAGTAATACAAATTAAAATAAGACTTATATTAACAATGGAGACCGTGAAATTATCACGTTCATAAAAACTTAATTAACAATATCAAATTTACGATCAAATTACGAGATCTTTTCATTGTAATATCCTGGTTTTTCTTTTTTTAAAGTCTCCATATTTTGAAATAGTCAATATTAAATCTTTAAATCATTTTCTAGCAAACTCTCTTCTCGTAATAGTTTACATTTCAAGAATTTTCAAGAAATTGACGATATCTGTTGATGGCGTATTCAATATTAATGAGGAGGATAGATAAATGTGTGAAGCGTCAAGTGTGGGTAAATTTATCTTCGAGCTTTCAAAGACAGAAGCAAGAAAGGGAGAGTTGATGAACTTAAGATCATTAAGAGAAGAGATTTTGCAAGAAAATGATTTAAAGATTTAATATTGACTATCTAAAAATATGGAGACTTTAAAAAAAGAAAAAAAAAGATATTACAATGAAAAGATCTTGTAATTTGATCGTAAATTTGATATTGTTATTTAAGCTTTTATGAACGTGATATTTTCACGTTCTCCATTGTTAATAAAAGTCTTATTTTAAATTCTTGATTTGTATTATTATTCGTTTTTGGAGTTTAGAAATGGCTTGGTTATGGCTAGATAAAGTTTTCGAAAAATAAAACGAAATATTGCCGATACGAAGTAGTAATTAAGATATGTGTTATTATGTGAATATTCATTGTTGTAGCTTCTCTCCGTCATCAAAAAAGGAATAAAATATTCCTTTTGCTTGGATTCATACTTACCAGGGGGAGACAGGGGGGTGGTCTAGTATTATCTTAATTTGAACTCCTACAATAATTAAGTTACTGAAGTTTATTTTTATGAAATTATATTATATTATATTAATTATATTATATTATATTATATTATATTATATTATTTATAAAGAGTTATTATATTAGTTTTGCTAGCGACGGATGCCTCGATTCCACACATGATAAGAGATATTAAATTGGAATTAAAGGATTAATGCGGCTTCACTTGAAAAACCTAAACATAGAAAGGTAATGCAACAGTTTCCTCTCCCGAAAGCTATCTTTTTAGATCTACTAATACTTCATTTTCTTAATATATTACATTTCTTTGATTTCAACTATGTTGCCGGTATCCATGTCTAACAACAATGCTCTATACATTGGCAGTAAAAAATAAAACTATACAAAATTTATTGAGACTACATTCCGTGTTTTTCTAACAATTAAATCGTCTACTCTTGATTATAATAGTGAGAATTTATGATGTTTCACTGAATATTGGCTGATTCAATAACATTATTTTTTAAGACTAACCAGAAATCTCAAAAATAACTCTGGAAAAATATAATTTCATAATTTAGAAATAATAAATAAAATCCTTAGTTACTTACTGTCAATGAATCTTCATACACATCCTGGCCATTCCACTGGATACCAATACATTGTTTGTTTCATATTTTTCTGCGACTTTTAGTATTCACTAGTTGCGACCCGTGAAATATTCACGGAAGTAAAACAAATTCCACATTTTTGAAAAACACAAGATTGAAATAGATGTTCTAAGCTAATTTTTTTAGAATCCATGACTTCCACAACAGCCCAAATGTAAATTGAATATCCGCTTTAATATTGTAATATTGTTAAAACAAAAAAAAAATGATTTATCACTTTCGCAGTAGCCAGCGCTGCGGTTTCTCGTTATTATACATAATGGCAACCTGCTTCTCAATTTCCGTCGAAATTGAAGCAGTATTAACAGAATTACAACAAATGCCACATTTTTGAAATGCCCTGAATTTTTTGAAAAACACATGATTGAAAAAGAGGTTCTAAGCTCATTTTTTTAAACAGCCATGACTTCCGCAACAGACCACATATAATTTGAATGACAAAGCCAAATTTTGTTAAAATAAAATAAAATAAAAAATTGATTTACGAGTTTCAACAATAACAATAACAACAACGAATGTCCAACAGCCAACACCAATAATCCTGTCTGGATAACAATGACAACATGTGCTTCGTCATTGTCTTCGACTTGTTGAGTATGGAGAGAGTGGCTTCACAGCCGAAATTGTCAAAACATAGGTTTTACAAACTATCAGATAAATTTTGACACATGAACTTTATTAATTTCAGTGTAAACTTCATTTATGTATGAAAGAAAATCTCAAAACACCGATAATAATTGTATAATCGCGATCCGTCGTAGTGAAGTGGAGAAAATAGTAGAGACGCCATCTTTAACCAATGACATGACGTCATGTCTGACGTGTTCCAACGATGCACTGTGATTGGTTATTTCAAATTACAAACATACACATTTACAAAGATCGTACAACTTTTGCCTATTAATAGGATGATACAACTGAAATAAAATAGAATACACTCATTATCAAAAAAAACGACGACCTAGAAGGAGTTGTCCGATGGTAATGAAATTTCGTATGCAAAGACATTGGGACCGTCCATGCAAATGATTAAACTTTGGTGTCCAATGAATGAATAGCGAGAGCTACACCGCATCGGAACTGCGCACTTAGCACTTTTATGTAAGAAGCGATTCTCACTCTGATGGTCAAAATTTCTGTTGCATTGCGAGTGAGGATACCTTCCAACGACTGAAAAAATGCCTCGCCGCTGGATTCGAGCTCATTACGTGCAACTGTCAGAGTTTGAAAGAGGTCGTATCATTGGATTGAAAGAGGCAGATTGAGCAAATCGGAGAATCGCTCGTCATATGGATCGAACTGATGCGGCGATTAGAAAATGCTGGCAGGAATGGGTGGACAATGGCAGATTTCAGTGTCCTGAAGGTAGCGGTCGACCTAGGGCCTCAGCTGAGCGGGAGGATAGAGTGATTGTCAGATCAGCTGTCACAGCGCCTGAATCATCGTTATCAACCATCAGACGTGCGACCC
>JAFIDM010076597.1:0-11790 GCA_023159025.1 Thereuonema tuberculata | reverse complement strand
TCTCCAACTCTTGGCATTCATCTGAAAAATCGAAAATACTTTCCCCTTAAGAAATATTCAACATCAGACTCAAAGCCGTGGACAAACAATCGATTGTTTACTTTCTTTGGATAAGATTTGTTAAAAAATATTTAAATTTCCATCTTACATAATGCTAAATTAACTGTAAGTAACAACATTTACATATTATTAAGTAATGTTGTACCTTTGACATGGTCAGAGGAATAACATCCTGCTGTGGTCAAAGGTACAACATCAGTCGAACTTACGTTGCACGCCATGCTACAGTTTTTAGGTTAATCCAGTCGTCTTGAAAGTCCTAACAATGAATCTCTAGGCATATATGTATTACTCATTCTTGTTAAAATAATAATCAAAAGAAAACAAACAATGTTATTAAAGAAATATTCAGTTGCAAAATACTCACTTTTCGGTAATGGAATTAGAAAAATATTTTTCACTCCTTGCAAGTGAAAGATCTAACTGCTACTGAAGGTTTAAAGGCGGAAATAGTGGGATATTACACTTTAAAAAAAAAAAGCTTTTAAAGTATGCTGATAGATGGCAGAACTTCTTTTTTGATTTAAGAAAGCTGTGACCTACTGGAGATAGATTCCTGTGTCTCCTTTGGAGTTAAGGCTCCCTAGATTCAATTGAGAAGGTTTAGTGCTCTTATTTTTGTTTTTTCATTGAGATTTTTGATTCATTTGATCTGTTGGTGAGAGGAGGGCGCACGCGGACGCGGCGCCAGCTAGTGGCAGCGTTGGGAATTACTGTCCCTGTAGCTTATCATGTCGTCTGCTTCATATGATTTCACTTGCTCTTTTGGGGAGGTAGATGAGTTTAAATGCAGGGTTGAGGAACAGATGAAAATTAAGAGAAGTATGATTGAAGAGAAAATTAAAAAAAATTATAATTCTTGGTTACAAGAAAATATAAACGAGAGTCTAATAACAAAGGATGAGAAAAAGAAAGAAATTAGACTTCAAATTACTGAGGAAATAAAATTTGAAGTGGAGAAGTTTGTTCGAGAACAAATTTCAGCTGAGACAGATTTAATTGATGAACACAGGAAAAAAAGTATTCAATTGGCAAGGGAATTGGATAATGATGTTTTTGAAGATGTTATTGAAATGGAAGATACTGAGAGTTTATCTCAGAAACAAGGCCAAAAAAGAAGAAGATCTTCTTCCCCCGTTTTTCTTCCTTTAAGGAAAGAATCCGTCTCTTGTTCTCTCGATATTACAAATAAGTTTTTTGAAGCTATTTCAATCATACGTCGTGCAACCACTAAAGAGGAGAAAAGTAAGATCTTCCTCACTAAATCTGATCAGAAGGATGTTATGAATTCCCTTTTAGATCTTTCTCAAATCTTTACCTCCTTGTTACTTCAAAATAAAGAGTTGGAAATTGGGAAAAAAAATCTTGAGTTGAGACATCTCAATTGGTTTAAGGAAAATTTCCAAACAAAGGAAGTAGGGAAAGATGTAAATCTGCAAAGTACATCTTATGCATCTGTAGTAAAGAAAGGTAATGGATCGGTTATTGAAATTAATAAGGAAAGAAGAAACAGTAATGTTGGAAAAAAGGATAAAAAAATAGAGACAGAATTTAGTGTTAAAGTCTCTCTAAAAGAAAATGGAGAGCAGAGTACATCTAAAGAGCAATTAAATGATATTCTGACCAAAAATTTAAAAGTAAAAGCAATTGATGGGGGACTAAAATCAAAGGTGATTACAACTAAAGGGGACGTAATACTTAAATGTTTTAATAAAAATCAGAAAAGTAAGTTGGAAGAACAATTGCGAAAAATTGATGAGCTCCAAATCACTTCGGTTAAGAATAGGAATCCTACTGTTAAATTAACAGGGATTCCCCTTTCCTATGAAAAGGAAGAGATATTGAACATTATTTCTGAAAGTAATGCTGAATTACGTGAAAATATTACCAAGAATGTTTTGGCTAATGGGATTAGGATACTCACTGGCAGATTATGCAGGGATCCTTCTAAGAAAAATTGGCTTTTATCCGTAACACCAGAATTTTTTTTTTTTTTTAAGAAAAGGGGACACATTCTTTTTGAATATTTGTGTATCCCCTTTGAAGAAGATATTTCTATACTGAGATGTTTTAACTGTAACAGGTATGGACACAAGGCTATGTTGTGTAAAAATTCAGTTTCATGTATTAAATGCGGAGGCGAACACAATTATAAAAATTGTGATTCTGAAGTATTGCGTTGTTCAAATTGTACGAATGCAGGGATTGTAGAGAATAAGCATCGTGCCGACAACAAAACATGTCCATGTTTTAAAAGAAATTTACTCGCCACCAGGAGACTCATTGTATATCAATGAGCAGAATTGGACAATTTAATATGGGTAAAGGGTGGCAAGCGTGGTCAGAGCTACAAATAATACATGAATATTATGATATTATCTGTGCCCAAGAACCATATCTTTTGCCGGACAAAGTTGTTCCCTCTCCCAGTAGCCAATATTCTAGTATATTTTGTAACTCAGAGGCTGGCAGGGTTCGATCATGTATTTTTGTGAATAACATTAAAATTAAACCCCTTGTTTTATCGCAATTTCTCTCTCGAGACATTGTCGCTATTAAAGTGAGCATTAAAAATTTAAATTTTGCTGTTGTTAGTATTTATGCTCACAAAGATGAAGATTTAGTCAAATCTTTAAGTATTCTTGAGGATATATTCCAGCTTGGTTACAAAGTTATAATAGCGGGTGATTTTAATGCCCGCAATTTTCTTTGGGGCGATAAAATGAATGATGTTAGGGGCATTGAATTAGCTGATTGGATTGTAGGAAACAATATTTCTCTTGGTAACGATAGTGAATCAATTTCAACATTCCATTCACTTAATGGAAGTAGTTGGATTGATTTGACCTTATCAAAAGGGCTTACCATCTCAGAATGGAGGGTGTTAGAGGATGATATGTGCAGCGATCATAGGTTTATCTGTTTTGGACTGGATTTGGTACTAGGTTTACCGAGGAAATCCTATTGCTTAAAGAAAGCCAATTGGTGTGCCATTGTTAAGTTTTTAAGTGACAATGTGAGTAGTCTTGAGCAGATTATTGAGACTGATGATTGTGAAAGTGCTGCTAAGAGTTTTCAGGATTTATGCAAGACAGCTTGTGATACTTATATTCCTTGTAGGAAGTCTGTTTTTAAGAAAACTGAAGGGCCCCGTTGGTGGACCTCTGATTTAAGGGAATTAAGGGCCAAGACCAGGGCATGGTGGAAAAAATATGTAAGATGCAAGGATCCAATTGAGAAAAAGGCTATTGAGGTTAGATGGAGGGAGGCTAGAGCAGGTTATCGGAGGTCTTTGAGGCAAGCTAAATGGGCGTCTTGGAAAGGTTTCTGTGAAAAGGAAGCCACATTGCATTCTTATGGTCTTCCTTTTAAAATTTTAGGAAATAAATTGAAAAGACCAATCGAATCCAAAACTGTAAGAACAAAAGATAATATTTGGACCACCTCAGATCTAGAAACTTCAGACGCCCTACTGGATGAGTATTTTCCAGATGACTTGTCGTTGAATAATGATATTATTTCTGATATTATTGAAAAGGATATTAATGATTTAGAAGCAGATGACTTTTATATTTCAAAATTTGAATTAAATGATATAATTAATAATATAAATTTAGAATCCTCTGCTGGGCCTGACTTGGTTCCTGCTAGGGTTCTTCCCTCCATCTTTCAAGCGCTAAGCGATATTTGGGTCCAGCTCATTAATAAATGTTTAGATGGTGGAGTTTTCCCCAAAGTTTGGAAAAGAGCCAAGGTGATTCTCTTACCTAAAGAAGATGGCCGATTTAGACCAATTAGTATATTGCCGGTCATTGGTAAGGTCATGGATAAGTTTTTAAATAATAGGATTTATCACTATTTAGAATCTAATAACCTTTTTTCTTCTAAACAATTTGGTTTTAGAAGGAATCATAGCACTCTTATGGCAAACCGTTCTCTAATCCTTTTTGTTCGCAATCACCAAGTACTGGGAGAACATGCAACTGCTATTTCTATTGATATTGAGAATGCTTTTAACAATGCATGTCATTCTCAGATATTGCATGTATTAAAACGTAAAAGGTGTCCGAGAAATCTGCTTGTTTTAATTTCCTCTTTTTTAAGAGATAGATCAATACAATTAAATGATTCTTTTAAATCTATAACTAAGGGTTGCCCCCAAGGGAGTAACCTTGGACCGACCCTTTGGCTAATGGTGATGGAGGATCTTTTTGAGCGGTTTCATGATTGGAAAAGATCCTTGGATATTGAGGGTGCTATTGATATCCAGGCTTATGCCGATGATACGGTGGTTCTGATTGCGGCTTCTTCAATTAATAAGATTGAAAAGTTATGGGAATCATTTTGGCAGGTACTACACAAATGGGCAAATGTTAATAAATTGACTATTAATACGAAGAAAACTGCTGCTATTTTTTTTCCAGGGAAAAAATGTTTAAAGAAGCCCGTTTTGAAATTAAATAATAATCAGAAAATTAAAATAAAAGATAACTTGAAAATTTTGGGTCTTACTTTTAACAATAAGTTAACCTGGACTGATCATTTTATTAATATTAAAAAGAAGGTAGCAGTAAATGCTCATAGGCTTATTTCGGTTGCCCCCAAAAAAGGGGGTATGTCCTCAAAGATTAGAAAAATGATATTCGAATCATTGATTAAGCCAAAACTGTTGTATGGGGCTGAAGTTTGGGGTGGCTCCATCAAGAATATTAAAATTAAAAGAGCAATGGACTCAATTGTAAGACCATTCTTAATCGCTATAGCTCGAACGTACAGAACAGTCTCTACGGAGGCTTTATATGTTCTGTGCGGTATTGTCCCAATGTGGATCCAGGCAAAATGCATATTTCAGCATTATGAGAGAATTTTAAATCAAGAATATGTCCAAAAAGTACCCCCACAATTAAGGGTTCATCCTAGTGTGAAGCAGCCATTTGAGATTAATAAGTGGGAGGAAAATTTTGAATTATTCAATTTTAGAATTTTTACTGATGGATCCAAAATGGATAATCATGTAGGCTTCTCTGTCATTATTAAGGATGCTTCGGGCTCTATTCTTGATATTAGTAGAGAACGCCTCCCAGATGAGGCTTCCGTTTTCCAAGCGGAACTGGGGGCTATTTCCCATGCTATATCTTTATGCCATGCTCTCTGGAGTGGGTGCAATGTCAGGGTTGCCATTGTATCGGATTCCAGAGCCGCTCTTCTTTCCGTTGCTAACTGTTCTTACATGAACAGCACGGCTAGAGATACTTATGTTTCTACTTTAAATTTTATTTCTAATGAAAGGATTATTAAATTTTTTTGGGTTAGAGCCCATGTTGGCATTATTGGTAATGAAGAAGCTGACAGAGAAGCCAAAAATGCCACTTGTTTAAATGATATCACTTATCCCTGTCCTTGGCCCAGAAGTATTTCCCATGAAATTAAAAAACAGGATCAGTTGGCCAATTGGCAAAACCAATGGAGCCAATCAATTAAGGGGCGACCACTATATAAATATATAAAGAATGTTAAAACCAACTGTCTTTTGGACGATTTTGTTGTTAACCAATTTTTAACAGGCCACGGAAATTTTACTAGTTATCTTTTTAGATTTGGAAAGAAAGATGATCCAATGTGCGGCCGTTGTGCTCTTGGAGAAAATGAGGATCCTGATCATGTCCTTTGGAGATGTTTGGATCCACGTAGATTAAAAAAAAGATTAGATTTCTTAAACTCGTTAAAGGATAAAGGAATTTTGGTAAATGAAGATATTTTTGTAAAAATGCCTGAAAAATTATTTCGATATATAAGGAATATTGAATCCATAGAGCATGATCGTTAACTTTGGTTCATTAAGATTTTATTGTAAATAACTCATATTTTTAATTTTATTAAATTTTTATCGGCTTTTTCCTCAAATTTTGTATTATATGTAATTGGATTTTTTTTTTCCTTTTTCTGCATTTATTTTCTTCTTTTTAGAAGAACTTCTAATATTGTACAGATACAACATTTATATTTTGGGGGTTGGCCTACATTTTTACTATTACTTCTGTCGTTCGGTAGTGGCCACCGAACGTGAAGACTTCTTTTCTGTGTAATTAGGGACATTTTTATTTATCTTTTTTTTTTTATTTTAATTTGATCGTTTTTATTTTTGTTCTCTTTTATGTTTCTGGCAAGTGTGGGTCAATGGGAAGGGTGGGGTCCGAACTGTACCCGGCCCCTTGGATAGGGCCTTTGGCGGTCCCTGGGGCAGTTCGGGGTGGATCCCTTCCGACCGCTTCATACCTTCACAAGTCATTGGTTTAAATTTTTTTTTTTTTTTTTGTTGATGTTTTGTGTTCGTTTATCTTTGTTGTTTTGTTAAGAAATCCTAAAACCTGCATTGTTGGTACAGGATTTCTTTGTCTGTTTATTTCTATATTTATATATGTGTGTATTTGACTAAAGATGGCAGAACTAGCAAGGGTGGTGAAAGGTACAATCGGTCAAATGTCCTCCCCTATATGTCCCATTACAATCTGAGAAAATTGATCGCCTTACACACCAACTACAATTTGCATTATTAATTGAGAGGATTAAGCAATCCCATGAAAAAAAAACCTGTGGTTAATAGCAGAATTAAAGAGAGTTACTTCCTTTATTCATGATCAAATGATGCTAATCCACTTTATTAGCCTTTTAGTTAAGGGCGCGAAAAAAAGCAGCATCCACAAGAAAAGCAATCAGTTCCAGACATTGCTTAAAATTAGGCAGGTTTACCAAAGAGCCACACCCATCCATCCTTTCGGACTTTGAAATCCCTAAGAAAGTAATTAACGATAGCAAAATTTTGTTTACTACCGAACAATTAAATCTTTTAAAAATGGGTTTAAAATTTAACTTGGGAGATGAAAACACTAATTTCATCCGCACTTTAACCAGTCCCAGATCAGATTTATCCCAGATAAAAAGGCACGCGCCGAAGTTCGAAAAGGGTAGGACAGGTTGTGCAAAACAGGCAGCATTTAAAAAGAACGGAATCCTCGATAAAAACGTTACAACCCCGTGAACTAAAAGCCTTACACGGCTATAACAATGATGTCGTCTACTCGCAGGCTGACAAAGGAGGTGCCATGCTCATTTTAGACAAGGATGATTACATATCTATGTGTGAAATGTTTATAAAAGGACAAAAAGGCTTTTGTTTATTAAACTCTACGGAAAATGCGATTGTGAATGAGATTAATCAAAAACTCATTAAGCTTAGGGACTTGGGATTAAGCCTGATAAGGTAAAACACTTGATTAGTTGTAATAAGCATTTACCCGGTTTCAGAGGCCTCCCAAAGGTACATAAGGAAAAGGAAAATTCATTTTATAAAATAAGACCGATTTTAAATTGCAGAAATCGTGCTATCATACACATTTCGAAACTTATCGCTGTCAAAATGAAGACCATTCAATTTCGTTCTCCATTTACGATTGATAACTGCGTTCCGGTCTTAGAGTACCTTAGGGAGAATCATGTAATACCTGGCACAAGAATGATATCATTAGATGTTGTAGGCTTATACACAGCCCTTGATCCTAGCCTTGTATTTAGAGCTTTATCTTGTTATTGAGCGGGATGTCAATATTAGGGAAGGAAAAACGTTGATTAACAAACAAGAAATCTTTTTGTCTGATTGATGCTTTTGTTTCATACCCAATTTTTTACGTTCAATGAGCGGGTATATTTACAAAAATCAGGTACCTTTATGGGCCTGCCATCGTTCGCTTTACTCGCGGAGGCCGTCATGAACTGGGTTGAGCACCAAATCACTTCTATTCTATTTAACGCACATTATATGGTGCGTTACGTAGATGATTCTTTTGTCATCGTCAACAATCAGTACGCAGACGAAAATCTTGAAGATTTTAATAGCGCAACACCCAGTATCCAATATACTTTGGAAAAAGATGTAGATAACGGGTTGGCCTTCCTGGACAGGCGCATAGTAAAAAATGAATGTTCCTATGAAACATCAGTGCATCGCAAGTGCACAGATGCCCAAATTACCATTCACTCTAACGGTGCGGTTCGAGAGACCCCCAAAAAAATGCCTTCAATATGGCCATTAAAAGAGCTTATGAAATATGTTCCAACACGGTCTTATTGAACCATGAGATCAATAAAGTGTTCGACATATTTGAAACCAATGGATTTCAGAGGAAAACACTTGAAAGGTTTCTCAGTAAATGGCAGAAGGATGAGCTAAGGCAAAGGCACCGGGATAAAAACCCCGTCTTTGATAATATGACCAAGAAGGTGACTCGGTACGTATCCCTTGTGTATGATAAAAAAAAATGAAACAACTATTAAAGCCCATTCTATCGAAAGTAGGTATTTCAGTGGCATGTAAACCCCAAAATACCCTAGGGAAAATACTCAACTCGAAAAAGAAAAAACACGATTTGGCAAGAACATTCAGTAAGTAGGATGTGGTTTATGCCATTTACTGTGACTCTGATCATACAAAAAGCAATAAGTGCCTGTATGTGGGTCAAACGAAAAGGGACCTGGGATTCCGAGTAAGGGAACATTAATACGCAGTCAAAACGGCCAATAAAGCGTATCACACGGCATTCCACTGTAATAACAATGGCCACAGTATTAAGAACAAAAATGTAATTATTCTTGGTCAATACCACGATCATAATCTTGGAAATTTTTTTGAATCGGGTAAGATCAAGAGGATGAGTTCTTACAATCAGGAATTATCAAATCACAAGGTAAATGCGCCGTTATTGTAAGTTACTTTGTCTCACACGAGGGGGAACTTGACGAATCCCGGCAGGAACAATTACACAAGGTAGGGGGGTTGCTTCTTAAAAGGGTTTTTTAATAACTTTTTAAAAACTTTTTAAGATTTTTTTGTTGAAGAAGGAACCACTGAAGTTCCGAAACGTCCGGAAAGGGTTTTTGAAAAGGGTTCTTTTTTTTTTAATTTTTTTAATTGTTTTTTAATTTTTAATTCGTGCCGAACAAGTAGGCGTATTTTTAATATTTTACGACACGTTAAATTATTTCTTCCTTCACTTAATTCCTTTTTCTTTCGACACAATTTCAACTAACAGTAATCCAACTCACACAAAATCCAATTTTCTTTTCGGAAATATTGCTTTATAACAAAAAACTTAACAACAACAACTTTCATAGGATTAATTTTAATATTAAGTACGAAATTAAGAATAAACTCCTTAATCTTGGCTGCATCTGAAGATTTTTGAGAGAAACCATTTCTTTCTTTTTTTCAAGTATTGAAATTAATTCATATAATATTTAAGAGTAAATATCATCAAGTTATAATAGTTATGTCATGGTTATTAAATACCTTATGATAATTTAACATTTGCAAGCTAATTACCGATAAGAAATTGTTTATAAAATTTACAATCTATTAACAAAACTTAAAAGATTGAATTGTCGCAATGCTTTTTAATTATTAGTATGGATGACCTTTCTTTTTATGTCTTGCACAGTAAAATTTTTAATGAATATTTCTTTCAATTTTGTGCATCTATCAGTAGTTGAAATTTGTACTTGTCTTCTGCAAACATGAAACTACTTCTGATTTTTTACTTTTACTTTTTAATTTTAAGTATTAACTGTAACCGTAATCCATCCTTGAGTCATTCTTTGATGGTACGATCTGTTTCTCTAAGTAACGCTACTGGAAAGACCTCCTTTGCATTTTCTATATAATTCTTGTTTGGTTATTATGATGAAGTAAATAACTTATTTTTTTAAAACTATTGATCTAATTTTATAGTTTTGTTGACATACCATTTTAATGCTGTATTTTTGCATATTTATTTAAGTAGTAATGATTTGTCATTAGTCTACACTTAAATGTTAATTCCGACATAGCAGAAATCATTTCTTCAAAGAAGTCTTTTTAACTTAAATATTATAAATAACAGCCCAGTTCATCGTTGGCACTTTATACAGGATGCGGCATTGCAACTTCCTTATTTTAAAATGAAGAACACAAACAGTAGAGAAGATATCAGTTTAATGCTTTTTCCATGTTACAGAGAGACATTGAAAGTTTTTCTTTATGATGTTTTAAAAATGATATTACTAAGGTGACCTCTGTTGTGGTCAATGCATTGAGACTCGTCCCAGCATATCGGCGGGTATGTTGTCGATAGCAGCTTGAATATTGATCTTCAGTTGAGCCAGGATCCTTGGACGATCAGTGTACACTAGGGATTTCAAATAGCCCCACAAGAAACAATCACACGGGGCTAAATCAGGGGAGCGCGACTGAAGATCGCCCCGCATGGAGATGAGGTGTCCGGGGAAGTGTTCTCGCACAAGATTGATCGACGTTCGCCCAGTGTGGGCCGTGGCGTCATCCTGCTGAAACCAGACATCTCCCACATCCATTTCTTCAAGTTTTGGTAAGAAACACTCCTCAATCATGTGGACATAACAAAACAAATGTCACCGTAACTGTCTGACATTTTCTTCAAAAAAACCATGATCCAATGATGCCTATTTTGGACAATGCACATCAAACAGTCAATGCACGTTCTGTATGCAGGGGCTGCTCATGAAGTTCTCGGGGATTCGTGCCACTCCAGTACACCATGTTTGGCTATTCACGCCACTGGAAAGATGAAAATGAGCCTCATCGCTGATGAACAGAAGGGCGTCTTCAGGCATATTGTCAAGAATGGCTTGGCATGCATTTTTTCATGAAAGAAATCGATTAAGCTTGTGCACAACTGCCAATTTGTATGGATGTTCTTTATGAAGAATTCGTCGCACAAAACGATCAGACATCCCAAGAGCAGCTGCATGTTTGCCCCAGATGCGGATTTACACTTTTGTCGCTTATGGGCTAAGCCAGATTTGCCGCCCTTATCCTGACCCTCTGTCTGAATATATCACTAGTAAACTATACTGATGTTTATGTTTAGTTTTGAGCTAAGTTAATGATAATTTACAACTCGTCTATTTGTTAGAATTTACTTACTCAGAGTATGAAAACTATAGTATATATATACATATATAAGCCCAGAATGATGCATTCCTATTTTTTTTTTTATGCCGCATCCTAGAAAAGTTGCCGTTCTGGGCTACAGCCCTTTTAGCCCTCATGTAAATACGCCTCTGGTTTGCGCGGAGATCGCCTAGGAGTTTTGAAATTGACTGCCGAACCTGCTCGAAGTTTTCAGGTGTCCAGACGGTTCTTGAACGTCTTTTTTTTTTCTTCACATCACCGGTTTTCCTAAAGCTGTCCACCCGTAGAAGAATCGATTTCCGATCAGGAACACGACCCGCGGGCGCGATATTAAAGTGATTCCTGAATGCACGTTGCGTGCGATGCTTGAGCGGCCGCTTGAAAAGTACGCCTCTACGGTAAACGCGCGGTCCTCCCTTGTCCACTGCATGATCATTTCTAAACCTTCATGAGAGCAAACGTTAAGTTCCGCTCTTTCGAATGAGCGCCAGCCCACCATTGTCGGAAAAACGGTCTCATCAGCATGCGTGTTTCGAATTAGGAAGTTGCTCTGCCGCACCCTGTACATTCGCAAATAAATAACATGTCACCCTCTTTTATGCCTTGCAATTATATAATCACCTTATAGGTTGAAATCTTTGGTTCAAATACATATACAAATTAAGTATATATATATTTAATATATTTAAATTAATGTTATATATTATAAAATCCTAATATATCCTCTAATTAATATCCTTATGTTGTTC
>JAFIDM010076596.1:637-11793 GCA_023159025.1 Thereuonema tuberculata | reverse complement strand
AAGACATACATACAACACTCTACTGTGCTGCACAGGGAACCATTCGGGCACTTGGAATCAAACAACACAACATACCTCCCACTGCACGGACACAAGAATACATCCCCCCTTGGAGACGTCGCCTTGAGGGCCGCATCAGCGACCTTAGAGGAGACATAGCCAGGCTCACACAATACTGTGCAGGAAACAAAACAAAGAAACTTATGTCCCAGGTTAGAAAGATATTCAAGTACATAAATACTCGCCCTTCACATTCAAATCATCATAACCAGGTTCAGGAATATCTCGACACACTAAAACAAAAACTCAGTGCACTTGCAAAAAGATTACAGAGATACAAACAATGCACTCTTCGCAAACAACAGAACAACACTTTCCAATACAATGAGAAAAAATTCTACAGATCCCTTACATCTTCCTCTACTGCAACTAACACAAACACTCCCAACAGCGAGGCTTTACATGAATACTGGTCGTCTCTGTGGTCAAACCATATCCCCCACAATGATAAAGCACCATGGATAATAGAGGAACAGCAACTCACTGAACACTTACCCTGCATGTCCTTCCATGAGATTACTCTCGCAGACATACAGACAGCACTAAAACATGCACACAACTGGAAGGCTCCTGGTGCAGACGGAGTCCAGAACTTCTGGATCAAGAGGTTCACGTCCGTGCATGGAAAACTAGCGCTTACACTCACTGACATAATCCAACACCCAGAACATATGCCTCGTTTCCTCACACAGGGTGTCACATACCTACAGAGCAAGAACACTGAAACAGCGCAACCTGCAAACTACCGCCCAATCACTTGCCTCCCCACACTTTACAAACTCCTCACCTCCTGCCTCGCAGACAAGATCTACACACACATCGAGACATATAACATTCTTTCCGAACAGCAGAAGGGCTGTCGCAGGAATTCCCAGGGTTGTAAGGAGCAACTCCTTATTGACTCTGTAATCCTGCGCCAGGCACGCGCGAAGAATAGGAGCTTACATATCGCATACATCGATTACAAGAAGGCATTTGATTCTGTCCCTCATTCCTGGCTCCTACACACTCTTCATATCTACAAAATACACCCCAAGATCACGGCATTCTTAGCTGCCACGATGAAGAGTTGGAACACAACATTACACCTACGCACCTCTAACACCTCCATCACTACAGATCCCATTCCCATAAGGAGAGGTATTTTCCAGGGAGACTCCTTGAGTCCTCTTTGGTTCTGCCTCGCCTTGAATCCACTGAGCCATATGCTAGATAACACAAAACACGGTTATAGGCTTACCACAGGCACTGTGACACCATATAAAATCACACACTTACTCTACATGGATGACATTAAACTCTACGCCACAAACAATGCACAACTTACTAATTTACTACAAGCCACCACACAGTTCACCAAAGACATTGGGATGGAATTTGGAATTGACAAATGCCGCAAGTTACACATAATACGTGGGAAGACTTCGAATTTGGAGGGTTTTGAACTGGACCATGGTTTGGCCATCCAATCCATGGAAGAGGGAGAGACCTACAAGTACCTGGGCTTCCAGCAAGCGCGCGTCATTGACAACGCAAACATCAAAAATGCACTGAAGAACACATACCTTGCTCGAGTTCACAAAATCCTCAAAACCCAACTCAACGCCAGAAATAAAATTAAAGCTATCAACACTTTTGCCGTTCCCACACTAACATATTCGTTCGGCATAATTCCATGGACAAACACCGAACTCGAAGCACTACAACGCGCAACACGCACTACATTCACGAAACACAATATGCACCACCCCAAGTCCGCTACGGAAAGGATGACTCTTCCCCGCAAGGAGGGAGGCCGAGGACTCATCAACCTCATCACCCTACACGAAAAACAAGTACATACACTTAGGGAACATTTCCACCAAAGAGCAGAAGACTCCTCACTTCACTCAGCCATTGTCAAGGCTGACACACACCTCACACCCCTGAACCTCGAAAACTCTTCTCCAACACTCACCACCCCTGACACCCACACTCAGCGGCTGCGTGAATCATGGGCTCGTAAGGAACTCCATGGCAGACATCATCACGAACTCAGCCAGCCTCATGTCGACATGGAAGCGTCGAACAGATGGCTGACGAGTGGTGAGCTGTTTGGGGAGACCGAAGGATTCATGATCGCAATACAGGACCAAGTCATCTCCACACGCAACTACAAGAAACACATTCTACACGATGCAAACACACATGACGACAAATGCAGGAAATGCCACACTACGCATGAGACGATCGACCACATAATATCAGGCTGTCCCCTTCTCTCTCAAACAGACTACCTCCACCGACACAATCAGGTAGCGTCGATCGTTCATCAACAACTAGCACACAAACATTCAATTATTAAGAGCACGGTCCCGTACTACAAGTACATACCACAAAGCGTATTAGAGTCACCCTCATATAAATTATACTGGGACCGCCCCATTCACACAGACAAAACCATACATCACAACAGACCAGACATCACACTTGTTGATAAGGTCAACAAACAGACCTATCTAATTGATATTGCAGTGCCTATCAGCAAGAACATGCAGAAAACTCACGCAGACAAGATCAGTAAATACACTGATCTAGCACACGAGCTCCAGAAGCAGTGGAGGCAGGATCGAGTACGTGTTGTACCCATCGTTCTGTCTGCGACTGGTCTGGTGCCTCACACATTGCACCACAGTCTCAGCACACTAGGACTTCACAAAAACATTTTTGCACAACTGCAGAAGGCTGTGGTACTCAACACTACACGCATAGTTAGGAAATTTATGGACACAAGCACACATCCCTAATCATTCTTGCACACATCTTTACACTTGGCAGTATGTGCTTTGGTCCTTGACCCGCCATATTGTTTTTGCTGGGGAAACCCAAGGTTTGAAACATACAAACATAATAATAATAATAATAATGTGTCAGAGCAGGCGACCACCAAGACTGGGAAACCACGCCAGCGCATCCGATGGTCACCACAGATGAACCAGGATCTTATGCGCGACTTCTACACTATTACGCAGTTAGGGACTCAACTCACAGGATACAGACAGGCACTACACCACGCATTCACCACACGTTATCCATCTTTAGGGCTTAGTGAACAGCGGGTAGCGGATCAGCGACGTTCCATTGTAGTAAACAATCTTATTCCTCCATGCATACTTACACAAATTAGGGAAGAGGTTGCTGAAACCAACCACAGGACATCACACCCCACCCCACCAGAAGATATTACCTTAATGGCAAACACAGAAGCAATCCCTACCCCTCAGTCCACATGCCCCAACAATACAACTAATGACATACTACAAGCAGCACATGATAATTTCTACACCGCACTAGCACAATATACAGGCACAGACCCCACACTCAGACCTCCACTCCCCAAAGTACACACATCAAAACAACTCGCCACAGTCATATACCATCTCAACACACACACTATCCCACAGCACCTGGACAATATCCAAACATTAGAAGACATACATACAACACTCTACTGCGCGGCACAAGGAACCATTCGGGCACTTGGAATCAAACAACACCACATACCTACCACTGCACGGTCACAAGAATACATCCCCCCTTGGAGACGTCGCCTTGAGGGCCGCATCAGCGACCTTAGAGGAGACATAGCCAGGCTCACACAATACTGTGCAGGAAACAAAACAAAGAAACTTATGTCCCGGGTCAGGAAGATATTCAAGCACATAAACACTCGCCCTTCACACTCAAACCATCATAACCAGGTTCATGAACATCTCGACACACTAAAACAAAAACTGAGTGCACTTACAAAAAGATTACAAAGATACAAACAGTGCACTCTGCGCAAACAACAGAACAACACTTTCCAATACAATGAGAAAAAATTCTATAGATCCCTTACATCTCCCTCCACCACACCCAACACAAACACACCCACCAGCGACGCATTACATGAATACTGGTCGTCTCTGTGGTCTAATCCTATCCCCCACAATGATAAAGCACCATGGATCACAGAGGAACAACAACTCACTGAACACTTACCTTCCATGTCCTTCCATGAGATTACTCTCGCAGACATACAGGCAGCAGTAAAACATGCACACAACTGGAAGGCTCCTGGAGCAGACGGCGTTCAGAACTTCTGGATCAAGAGGTTCACATCTCTGCATGGGAAGCTAGCTCTTGCACTCACTGACATAATCCAACACCCAGAACATATGCCTCTTTTCCTCACACAGGGTGTCACATACCTACAGAGTAAGAACACTGACACAGCACACCCTGCAAACTATCGTCCAATCACTTGCCTCCCCACACTTTACAAACTCTTGACTTCCTGCCTTGCAGACAAAATTTACACACACATTGAGACACATAACATTCTTTCCGAACAGCAGAAGGGCTGTCGTAGGAATTCCCAGGGTTGTAAGGAGCAACTCCTTATTGACTCGGTAATCCTGCGGCAGGCGCGCGCGAAGAATAGGAACTTACACATCGCGTACATCGACTACAAGAAGGCATTTGACTCAGTCCCCCATTCCTGGCTTCTACACACTCTACAACTCTACAAAGTACACCCCAAGATCACGGCATTCTTGGATGCCACGATGAAGAGTTGGAACACAACATTACACCTACGCACCTCCAACACCTCCGTCACTACAGACCCCATTCCCATAAGGAGAGGTATTTTCCAGGGAGACTCCTTGAGTCCTCTTTGGTTCTGCCTCGCCTTGAATCCATTAAGCCACATGCTAGACAACACAAAATACGGTTATAGGCTTACCTCAGGCACTCTGACACCATACAAAATCACACACTTACTCTATATGGATGATATTAAACTCTACGCCACAAACAACGCACAACTTACCAATTTGCTACAAGTCACAACACAGTTCACCAAAGACATTGGGATGGAATTTGGAATTGACAAATGCCGCAAGCTACATATAACACGCGGGAAGACTACGAATTTGGAGGGTTTTGAACTGGACAATGGGTTGGCCATCCAATCCATGGAAGAGGGAGAGACCTACAAGTATCTGGGCTTCCAGCAAGCGCGCGTCATTGACAACGCAAACATCAAAAATGCACTCAAGAAAACATACCATGCTCGTGTTCACAACATCCTCAAAACACAACTCAATGCCAGAAATAAAATTAAAGCCATCAACACTTTTGCCGTCCCCACACTAACATATTCGTTCGGCATAATTCCATGGACAAATACTGAACTCGAAGCACTACAACGCACAACACGCACTACATTCACGAAACACAACATGCACCACCCCAAGTCCGCTACGGAAAGGATGACTCTTCCCCGCAAGGAGGGAGGCCGAGGACTCATCAATCTCTTCACCCTACACGAAAAACAAGTACACACACTTAGGGAACACTTCCACCAAAGAGCACAAGACTCCTCACTCCACTCAGCCATTGTCAAGGCTGACACACACTTCACCCCCCTGGACCTCGCTAACCCTTCTCTTACACTCACTACCCCCGACACCCACACACAGCAGCTGCATGAATCATGGGCTCGTAAGGAACTCCATGGCAGACATCGCCACGAACTCAGCCAGGTTCATGTCGACATTGAAGCGTCGAACAGATGGCTGACGAGTGGTGAGCTGTTTGGGGAGACCGAAGGGTTCATGATCGCGATACAGGACCAAGTCATCCCCACATGCAACTACAAGAAACACATTCTACACGACGCAAACACACATGATGACAGATGCAGGAAATGCCACACTACACATGAGACGATCGACCACATAATATCAGGCTGTCCCCTTCTGTCCCAAACAGACTACCTCCACCGACACAATCAGGTAGCGTCGATCGTTCATCAACAGCTAGCACACAAACACTCACTTATTAAGAACACGGTCCCATACTACAAGTACACACCACAAAGCGTACTAGAGTCAACCTCACATAAGCTGTACTGGGACCGCCCCATTCACACAGACAAAACTATACATCACAACAGACCTGACATCACACTTGTTGATAAGGCCAACAAACAGACCTATCTCATTGATATTGCAGTGCCTATCAGCAAGAACATGCAGAAAACTCACGCAGACAAGATAAGTAAATATACAGACCTAGCACACGAGCTCCAGAAGCAGTGGAGGCAGGACCGAGTACGTGTTGTACCTATCGTCCTGTCCGCCACTGGTCTGGTGCCTCACACATTGCACCTCAGCCTCAGCACACTTGGACTTCATAAAAACACTTACGCACAACTCCAGAAGGCTGTGGTACTCAACACAACACGCATAGTTAGGAAATTTATGGACACAAGCACCCATCCTTAACTATTCTTCCATTTTTTTTTTTTTTTTTTTTTTTAACACTTGGCAATATGTGCTTTGGTCCTTGACCCGCCATATTGTCTTAGCTGGGGAAACCCATGGTTTGAATCTTTTTCGAAATAATAATAATAATAATAATAATTTTTTTATTATGATTTCTAAATACAAAAATTACTGTCTCGTTAGGAATGACAAATTCCTATCAATAGGTTCTGAATATAGATATACTACAAATGTTTAATTAATTTTGAATACATTGTTAAAAAAACATTAAAAGACTTACATAAAATAGTTTTTCAAGTGATTTTTTTTTTTGTCAAGTAGACAGCTAAGTGATAATTTTCTAAAATTTTAAATTAGGCATTAACATAGTTTAAAAGTTAAACTAATTTTCTGATTTAAATCTACATACCGGGTGATCAAGAAATAACAGGAGATGTTCGGAGCCCTGTAGCGTGTTATGTACTGGACGAAATAGAACAAAATTTGGCCACCATATACATTAAAGTATGCGGTTTCGATTTGTCAAGAAAAAAAAATTAGTACCAAACAACGCCGATAGGGGAAATTCTGGCGCTGCAAGCGCATAATTTGCGAAAAAAGAATACATAACTGCCAATGGAAACAGTAAATAACAACACACCAAATACCAATGAAAAACGTTTATTATAACAACCTGTAAATTTGGCTCAAGGTCACCACCAGCCTGATGTTCCACTAATTCCATGCGGTACACGAGGTTTTCGACGGTGGCTCGCAGCATATCGGCATTTATTCGAATGACATGTAACTTTATTTGATCGTTTAAGGTAGGAATGTCAGGAACATGTCCTTGATACACAATGCTTTTCAGGTAGCCCCACAACCAGAAATCGCAAGGATTCAGATCAGGGGACCTCGGAGGCCAATTAATAGGAAATGCGCGACTAATTACTCTAGCGTCTGTGAAATGTTGACGCAGGACATCATTCAGCTGCGTGAATTACGGGCTCGTAAGGAACTCCATGGCAGACATCACCACGAACTCAGCCAGCCTCATGTCGACATGGAAGCATCGAACAGATGCCGGGTGGTGAGCTATTTGGGGAGACCGAAGAGTTCATGATCGCGATACAGGATCAAGTCATCCCCATACGCAACTATAAGAAACACATTCGACATGACGCAAACACACATGACGACAGATACAGGAAATGCATTACTACGCATGAGACGATCGATCACATAATATCAGGCTGTACTCTTCTCTCTCAAACACTCACTTATTAAGAACACGGTCCCGTGCTACAAGTACATACCACAAAGTGTATTAGAGTCATCCTCGCATAAGCTGTACTGGGATCGCCCCCTTCATACAGCTAAAACCATACATCACAACAGATCTGACATCTTACTTGTTGATAAGGTCAGCAAACAGACCCTATCTCATTGCTGATAGATAGCAGTGCCTATCAGCAAGAACATGCAGAAAACTCACGCATTCAAGATCAGTAAATATACCGACCTACCACACGAGTTTCAGAAGCAGTGGAGGCAGAGCCAAGTACGTGTTGTTATATCCGTCGTCCTGTCAGCCACTGGTCTGGTGGTCTCAGCATTCTAGGACTTCACAAAAACATTTATGCAAACACCAGAAGGCTGTGATACTCAACACAACACGCATAGTTAGGAAATTTATGAACACAACCACACATCCCTAATCATTCTTGGACATGTCTTTACACTTGGCAATATGTGCTTTGGTCCTTGACGCTGGGGGAAACCCAAAGTTTGAAACATACAAATATTATAATAATAATGCTCTTTCTCATTGTCATAGAAAAGTAAATTAAAACACCATTAGTGATTCTCATGAAGAATAAAAACTAACATAAACAGTTAGATTCATTTTTTTTTATTAATATTTATATTTTTACACACTCTTTCTTTCTTTCTATCTCTGTCTTTTTTCTAATAATATAATATTTTTGTAATTTATTAGCTTTATTAGATGAATTTGGTTTGGAAATAGAATTCCAAAGAATAATAAATTACTCGTTACATCTTAATTTTTCTATATTTAAATAAATAAATTCTTTCTTACATCTTAAAAAACAGAAGTGAAGCATAATAATCCAAAATAAAAGAATACAATAACGTTACAATATATTTTAAATATATATATAAATATAATATTTTATTTTTTTCTCCTGAAGAAAATACTCGTTGAGAGTATAGAAATATCGAGAAGATATAAAGATGTTTTGAAGCTTTAAGGATCGATGTTTTCATTTATTTCAATAATAAATTACTTTCCTTTTTTTAGAGAAAACAAATAAAAAATGAATTAAATTCTCTTTGAAAGAAACATTAAAAACAAGTCACTGCAAAGAAGCCTAAAGGTTAATTATGATTCTAAAATGAATAGAATATTTCGAATATAATAAAAATTGAAAACTGCAAATTTAAGAAAGAAAAAAAATCTAACTTAAGGAACAGTCTGGTTAATTTATAATGTTTTCAAATTATATTCGAAAAAGTACGTACGAATATAATTTGAAGTAATCTATATTACTAAAATCTTTTATTTCTCTGTCTGTCCGGCGCAATTTCCTGTTAGAATGGAAAATAGAAATGATTTTCACGATGAAACGTAGCCTACAGGATTGGAATCGAACCTGCAATCTTCTGATCAGAAGTCAGACGTCTTATCCATTAGGCCACGGGAAATACAACTCACTTAAAATTGTCTTTTGACTTCTGTTTCCTTCCTCCCATCAATAATGAATGTATTCAACCTTTTTTTTTTTTAATCTCAAGATTGTTTATTTATTTCCGATCCGTCTGTTTATTTATAATTCGAAAATGACAATTAGAACTGTAATTGCCAAAACGTTGCAATAATTTAAATATAATATTCTTACTTAATCAAATTCTATTGTGATATAGAAAAACAAGCTCGTGTACACGGGGAATGGTCTAGTTTTTTTTTTTAAATGAGTGGTTTTGAAGCTTTGCTTGTTAATATTAGTTTCAAATGTCTGTTTAAAATGTTGTTAACTTGGTTTTGATTAACATTTTTTAATATCACTTGGCGTAACTTATGTTAAGTACCTTTTTAACATTCTCTTAATGAAACAGTACTAAGTCATTCATTTCCTCTAAAAACAACTGAAAAAGCTTCTACTTTTTTTCACTGCAAAATTAACTTTGGCTTTATTTTTGGGTTTTGTTTTTTTTTCTGTCCTCCCACGGATTCCTGTTCTTGTGTCCACCACCTTTGACTTCTCACAAATCCTATTCCCTTTCCTGGAATTTGTCCAGACCCATAGAGTCTATGAATCAACCAACAAGAACGCCGACGCTACGACGCTACCACCAATCGGGAAACAACTCTTGTTGGCAGAAATCAACTCAGGTATGTGTCAACAGTTGATCCAACCAAAACGATAAGCAATGAAATGGAATGTTAATTGAAATCATTAGTAATAATACTACGAAGTCGTAACAATCCAATAACATTTAGCTGGGGTTTATATAGTCAGCTTCTCTGTTCGTATGTTATCGCTCTTTTGATTCCAACTTGAATTTCAATTAACCCTGAAATGAAATTAACAACAACAATTTCCATTTATTCACTAAATAAACATTTGATTCATAACAAAAATTGTTGGCGAACGAAATAGAACAAGATGGAAGGAGTTTATAAGATGAATAAAACAAGATCTGGTGTTGGTGGCTTTAAAAGCTGGTTATTCGAAATCCCTTAAGTCATTGCATTGCAATCATAGGCGTAACTAGGGGGGAGCCAGGGGGGACCCCTCCCAGATTGGCCATGGCCACCCCCAGAAAAATACATATTATTATTTATTGATATGTATTAATAATACATATTATTATAGTGTAATTATTTTATATTTTTAATCTAAAAATAAATTAAATAAAATATTTTTTAACTTATTGGTATCGTAAGCATTATTTGCAACAATAAGAATGCAGTTATTCGAAGGTACAACTTTAAATTTTAAATTTCGCCGCTTTTTTCCCAAACACAAAGGGCCTGCCCCCCCCCCCCCCCGAAAAATTCTGTAGTTACGCTTCTGATTGCAACCAATCAAAACCTATAAAGAAAGTCAAGAACATGTTTAATTCTAACAATATTAAACATCAAAACCAGTTTGGTTATTAAACAGAAATTTTATTTAAATTAATTAATAACTAATAAAATTATAAAATTAATAAATATTAAATAATTAATAAAATTAAATTAATTTTATTTTAATTAAAGAAATTTAAATAAAAGTAACTTTTTCCTTTATCATTTCAATTATTATGAGGAAATTTTTAATAAACTAGCAAAAAGACCCGTTCTTCGCATAAAATAAATGTTCTAATGTGGATGATAAAGAAATTGTATTTGCGAGATCACTTCGAAACTTTCCCATTTAGTATAAAAAAAAAACCTCAAAAGGTCTGATCTCATTATAAATCTATATCTATCCCGAAAACCCCGTCGCTTTTATGCACAACAATATTTCAATAATATATCAATGAAAATGGGATAAAACATAGTATTACCACAAGGGATGAATTATCAGAAGTGTCTCATGCACGAACTACGAGAAAACTCATGTAACTTTTTTTTAAACAATTTTTTTAAAAATAAATAAAATAAGTAAATCAAAAATAAAGGAAGAATAAATAATAAGTTACAATATAAAAATAACGTGGCTACATCAAAGATCGTCGGAAACTAATCTTCCAATAATAGCATTGACAATGAATAAAACAACCAAATAACAATAT
>JAFIDM010076595.1:0-11797 GCA_023159025.1 Thereuonema tuberculata | reverse complement strand
GGACCATATGACATGTATATCTTTACTGATGGGTCCAAAATGAACGGTAAGGTTGGATACGCAGCAGTTATTTATAATGAGTCCTGGAGCCTTATTAAGATCATTAAGGGACACCTTCCCGATGATTGTTCGATTTTCTAGGCAGAGCTCTGCGCCCTCAGGTGTGTGGTGTTGTGGGTGGCAGAGTTCTGGGTTAGACAAATGGCCAGGGTTGCTCTGGTCTCGGACTCCAGCTCTTCCCTACATTCCATTTCTCATTGCTCTTATGAGAATTGGGATGCTAGGGATGCTTACATTGACCTCGTCGACTTGAACAAACAAGGTATCGCCTGCGACTTGTTCTCTGTGAAAGCGCATACAGGTGTCCCGGGCAAGGAGGAAGCGGATCGTGAGGCCAAGTCGGCCACGCTTTTGGACGGTGTTTCCGTCCACAGATCCCTTCCTCGTAGCCATTTGAAGTTATGTATGAAAACTGAGGTCTCAGCCATGTGGCAGAGGGTCTGGAGGTCTTCCACAAAGAGTGATCGGCTGCATTCTTTTATTAAAGAGGTAAAAGCAAATTACATATACGGAGATTTTTATTTTAATCAGATTTTAACGGGCCATGGAGACTTTAATGCCTATTTGGTTAGGTTCAAGAGAGAGGCTGATGCTAGCTGTAGGTTTTGCCCGCTCCGGGAGGACGAGGATGCGGACCACGTCTTGTGGCGGTGTTTACATCCCACAAGGCTTGGCCTTAGAGCAAATTTTGAGCGGTTCTTGATCTGCAGTGGTATCTCCGCTTCTTGTGCAAATGGCGACCTTTTGGAATTCACTAAGGAATTACGAAGTTACGCCAAAAGGGTGCTTACTAAATAAGTTTTGGTGTTTGTATTTGATTCTGGGCGGTGAGACTTTTCGGGCACCGGGTATAATGCAGCGGGTGGACCGCGAACTTGACCGTGCGTGGTTTGGTAGGGTCTTCGACGGCCCTTCCATGGCGGGTGCGGTCCTGCCGTCTGCACCCCCTGGCTAATCGTTCAACCGTCCCGGAACGTTCTCTTTTTTTTTTTTTTTTTTCTCTTTTGAATTTGCTCGCGTCTCCATGGCCGATGTTTTTAAATTATTATTTTTTTTTTCTATTTGATTGTGTTTAATCTTGTCTCCGTGCTGTAAATATTCCCTGTCTCCTGCATTATCTCTCTCGCTTCCTCGTCGGTCCCCGAATTGAAGGAATGGATCTAATGCTGATCTTTATCTTTGCCAGGGTGAATTATGCTTTATATCTTTTTAAACCTTTTGACAGTTTTTAAAAAGAGGGAAGGGTTTTAATTACGTTTAAAGTAATGTTTTAATCTTCTAATTTTCTCAGTATTGTTATTGAAGTGTTATTTTTTTTTTTTTTGATATTTGAGACGTTTGTGTGTTACAGATATAGATACAGACGCAGAAATTTTGGGGGTATGGCCGACACACACGTTTTCTTCAGTCGCCCGGTAGTGGCCGCCCCGGTAGGAGGCGCGAGGCCTCGTTTCTCTGTTTAACGAGATATTTTCATGATTTTTTTGTGTAAATTTTGCATTTAAATTGTGGGTTTTTTTTTGTTTTGTTTGTTTTATTGATCTAAAACCCATCAATTTGGGTTTATGGGTCAAAAATTTGTCTAGAGTGGGAGAAGAGCTAGAGAAAAAAGAAAATAACTCATTAATTTTTGCCTACTAGAATAAAATTTTAATTTCAATTTCATTTTTATGCAGCGACCACCTGAAGAGTCGTTAGAGACATATCTGGACATGAATGAAGAAATTACAAATGACGAGCATAAATACACTATCTCAACTAAAAGTCGTCACATCGTTGACGCGGCTTGTATATTATCACTAGTTCTAATTAAAATTCATTGCTCCAAGTGGTTCCCTGCCTAGAAAACTACGAATTCACAACTTTCGATGAACAAAACGATTAGGAGCTAAAAAAATTAATTGCTAATGTGATCAGTTAAACCTTATTTGAAATCCATTCATTTGTATTTCATTTGATATGATTAATGTTATTTCAACTTTACAATTAGGCGTAAGTAGATGTTTAACTTTAATTTAATTTAGTTTTTATAAGTGAAAAAATTATATCGTTCTCCTTCAGCAGAAATTTCAATTTCAAAATAATGTAGGCTTTTTTTTTTAGGCTTTTTTTGTTATTTAAATTTTAAAAAACAACCAAAGAAAAAAATAAAAGGAATTTTCAAGAATTCTTTAAACGTTTTTTATTTAGTTCTATTTTGATTTTTCCTAAAGAACCTCTGCCATGATTAAATTGCAATGACATTCCTTAATGACCAATCGTGTGCCGTTACAGAGTCCTTTCTTTGGATTGAGATTGTGAAGGAGCAACTAGAAATACGATAGTTATTGCAAAAATATTAAATATTTTCTTTCTCCTTTGTTTAACTTAGCATTTTTAAAGAAAGTGTTTATTAATTTCTAAAGTTTTTATAATTTAATTAATTTATGTAATAATGATATTACATTTCATATGTTCATTAAATGTTCATACAAAGGGACACATTTCTTGAGTTTACTGTTCTTGTTTTTCCTTAGAACATACATATGAGACAAAGGATTGATTCACTTTGTTCCGTATGATGTTTGTTTTGCTTCTAGATTATTCTTTCCAATATCTCAGTTTTTCAAATCACTTAAATTTCCACAAGATTTAAATCTTGCAAATATTCCACAAGTACATTCGTATAAGCAAACAGAAAGAATGTACAGAAAATACTAAAGATACTTTTCGAAACAAACAAAAATATCAAGATAAAAGAACTTATCTTGGTCTGCTAAAAACCCTGATGGAAACCATGTATCAAAGAATAGCGACTGAAAATGCAAAGTAAAAGTTTAGATTAATTTATTTTAGTTCTCATGAGGCTCTTCTTCTCCCATAATAGCTCATGAACAAAGGATATATTTTTATAATTAATATAACTTCAGTTAATTAGAATGTAGATGATGCAAATGTCTATGTATATAAAATGTATATATAAAACAAAATAGTCATTTGCATGCGCCTACATTAACGATTTGTATTTTAAATCTGCATGGTAATTAAATACTTCAAATACAATGTTATTTCGTTAGTAAGTTTTCGAAAAAAGTGAACAAATAATGTTCAAGTATCGAGAAACTTTTCTCGGAAATCACTATAAATTAACCATAATCACTATAAATAAAAACGAAAACTTTTAATATAGATAAAATTTTTAACAACAGTTCTTTTTTCTATAACTATTTATCATTCTATTATTTACGTGTATATATAATTTGGGACGACAGCTATAACTTCTTTTATTTTGTGGTTTCTTCTTTACTATTCTAAATACAAGAAAGTGTATTCAAAAATTATTTTATTTACTTTATTTCAATTTTTAAAACACCAAAATCAACAGAAAATTTTCTATTTCTCTGAAATTGATATTGATATAGAGTGGCAAATCTGGCTGAAAAGATTTTTCAAATAAAAGCAGATTCTTTCATCTAAATATCAGCATTTCTGAATGTCCAATTTATTCAGTAACATAGATGCTCCGGTACTCTTTAAAAAAGATAGTTGATTGTGAAAAAGAGTCAATCTTACAAGGATTGGAGAAAGCCAGGGAGAAACAAGAGGAAGCCACTAAACTTAAATTTGTTTTGATGAATATCTTATGTTTTGAGACTTGATGTGTGGTTGATTATTATTATACAGGTAGAGATTATATATTTTTAGATTCAAAGATGATAAGTTTTTAACATATATATAAAGAAACATTAATCGTTTTAAATATAGATCTTACGCTTACGATTAGCTTATATAAGCTAATAGTATATTGATATTTTTAAAAATTGTACTTGAAATACATTAGTACCGTCAATTATACTTTATCAGCTTTAAATTATGTTTGCTTGAATTAGTCCTTGTTTTCAGTAAATTTCCAGTTTGATTTCTGCTTTGAACTAATAAGCCTCGTTTTCACTTTATTTGTTTCGAATAACTAAATGCTCATGAAATTACTAATATTACAACTAAAAAGATGATATTGGTTTATAGTTGTAAAAGTAATAAATATTTGAATATATTGTGAATGTTTTTTTAGAAAACCTATTTAGGAATTCTGTTAATTTGAATTTTTTCTGATGGCTTCAAGAATTGAAAGGTCAATGTATGGTTGGAATAAAACCACTATTACTCTGAGCGCATTTTGTAGCAACAGTATTTGAATACATTTTTAAAAAAAAATTTTTTTAATGAGTTTTGATTTCTCAAGAAAAAAAAACCTGTTATAAATATTTCAATAGAATTCATTATTATTGAAAGCTGGGTGCAAATCCCGATATTTCCTATTTCAGCATGACGTCACATAAAATGCATCTTGGAAATTCTCTTCTATTTAAATAATGAATAGTGTTTAATTTTTTTAAAAAAAAACAAAGAATAATGTTTTCAAAACTACCGAAAAAGTATTGTGATATTACATTTATAAGCGGTCCAAAACTCTAAAATAAATCATTATGAATTGAAAAATAGAATTTTTCAAAGATAATACTGAGATAGAAATTACAAATTTCTCTATAATTTTCATCAAATATTACAAAATAAAATTAGTTTTTAACTATATTGACTGCGTTTCAATTGAGAATAATGAAATTTAAAAAAAAAAAAAGATATTGAAATTCATGATTTTTTTTTCTTTTTTTTTTTTTTGTAGAAATAAGTGATGTTTTACGTGTATTGTAATAAACCGTTAATTTAAATGGTGAAAAGATTTTCCCCAAAGAAACATTAAAATTATGTTAAAATTCTTATTACAAACGATTTAATCTATTTATCTATCTATCAGCCTTTAGCAGTCCACTGCTGGACAAAGGCCTCCCTCAGACAGTTCACTGTCTCGGGGGATGAAAGTCTAATCTCCCACGCTGACTTTCAATTGCGGGTTGGGAGATACATTTTAACCCTAACTGCCAGGGTAAAGAAACGAACGAATAGAAGGAGAAACAGAAGAAGAAAGAAACATCCATGCCACGACCGAGATTCGAACCCGGGAACTGGCACACTGGCCGCAACGGCAGACCTGCCGTCCATACCGCACGGTCACGCCAGCACGGCTAACAATTTAATAACAAAACTAAATTGTTTGGTGTAAATATTTTTAACATTACTTTCTGGAAGTTCCTTTCAGCATTTAAAAAAATTGTTACTTTGTATTAATAATTTGCTAGTAAAAATGAAAGTAGTGAACTTGAAAGACATTATTTTATTATTTCTTCTCCGATAATTTACACACACTTCAATTTATGTCAATCTTAAGTAAAAAAGTCTAGAGCTCAGAAACTGGGTTAATATAATTAGTTTCATTTAGTTGATTTTTGAACGATGATTCCCTGCATTTTCACTGAAAGAGAGTTTAGCAAATTTACATTCTCTAAAACATCAGATTTACACGTGGACTCCTTCAAAAGTGGGTTACGCTATAGAACCTACATAAAATGTATTTAGGTATGAATGTTCTTTGTTTACGCGTCGCAATAGGCGGACGGACATCTTCGACAGTATTTTGTCTGCAATTGCTGAATTGTATCTCCCTTCTTTTTAAACGAAAATAAATTTTCTCGTTTAAAATATTTGTATATTACTACTACCCTTATCAAGATTCAAAAGCCAGTTACGACTAGAGCCATTCAGCATCCTACAACCAAAAAGTACAGAGAATTTCTAAGAAATCAAGGGGTCAAAATGAACAGTTTTATTTTTATCCCTTTATATGGTTAAGTCTTGAAAAGAGATGCAACTTAACAGAACTAATTTGCATAATAATTTATTATTGTAAAATTTTTACATCTGTTGAAATTGTAGTTTTGATAAAAATTTAAAAACACACAAGTCAAGATAAAATCGTAAATATATACATTACATCCTGCAGGAATATTTCGGGTGTCTCGACGAACTAACCCATTTTCAACCTGATCTTCTATAACCTCGATATCTTTTTATATAATTGTTACTATTAAATTAACCAATCAAAATACAATTCATTGATTTCTTCCTCTATTGGGAGTAACCATCATCCATAGGGGTGTGAATTAGTATTTCCTAAGAGGGATCGTCTTCATTAAATTTTTTTTTTAATCTTCTCTTGTACCGTTTTTTGAATTTTATTAATACTTGCTCGGAAGTTATTATTGTCGCAATATTTTTTCAAATTCGAATCTGAAAGCCACGTGTTGTATGGTTTTAATGCGTGGATATAATACGATTCGTAAATTTCTCTTTTTATTGTGTTTTGTTCTTTTTTTAAGATGAGAAAGTCTTTAAATGTGACGCAATGGCCTGTATCATATACGTGCTTACTGATTAACGATGCATTTTTGTTTCCCGTTTTTATCGCACTTTTATGATTTCCAAATCTCTCACTAAGTTTATTTCCAGAATTACCTATATAAAAACATGATTGATTTTTACATTTCACTAAATAAACACAACCTTTTTCATCTTCTAATGTTGTTTGTTTTTTATTTAAATATGGTTTGGGAAAACGAAATTTATTATCTAATGAATAGCCAATTTTTATATCTGTGTTCTTAAATATCTCGTTGTATATAGCGAAGGTTACTGGATGATATGGGTAACTCGCATAAATAGTTTTATTATCATCTAATTTCTCCGATCTATTATAAATTTTGTTCATTACGGTTTTTGTGACTTTTTTTATGAAACCAATAGGATAACCATTGTCCATAAACTGTTTTTTAATCCACATTGATAGGATACATTGAAAAATGTCATAACTTAAGAGCAACTGTCTCAGAATTTCCTATTGGAAGGTTGTTATGAAACTAGCTCATTGTTTGATAATTAAAAGTTTATGTGAATCACATTTATCATTAATTAATATTATAAATGATCTTCCTGTCATTCTCAAGCGTTTGTTTCTGTCGCTATGAAGCTATTAATTTACTCTGTTTTTTAAAAATATTGGTCAACCCTGAGTTGTCAATTTATATAACCTGTACTCATTTTACACAGGTCCGGGTAATCTCTAGGCCCCGTTTGGAGGAGTACATAATTTAGGAAAATAAAAATTTAAACATTAAAACTAAAGGCTTATAATTTAAAAGACAAAACATCGCCACTAGTTTCGGACGCCTGACTGTGCCCTTTCTCAAATGTTTGGGAACAAAAATAAATCGCTTATTTTTCATATGTGCGCTTATCATATCTACCTGCACCTTTGACTAAGCCATATCAATATTTTTGATATAAAACCTTTAATGCCGACCTATTATGAAACCTTTTAATGCCAACGATTTTTCTTTTCTCCAAATCATTTCATGAAGGACGCCATAAGACGTTATAAACTGGTAATGACATTTTATGTAATTATAGATGGTAATTTTTAGGCCTTTCAATTTAAAAAAAAATATTTGTCGCACACGTTAAGTTTCAAGTTAAAAATATAAAAAATAAAAAGGTTCATTCTAAGAAACATAACACAGTTGAATCCAACCTCTGATGAAAATAATGAATTTTGAATGATCCTAATATATTTGCTGGAAGCTACAGAGCACTCATTGCCAAAAATTTACCACAATCAGGACGAATGGTCTTAGGAACAAAAAAACTCGTTTTTGGCACCGGCACAAGTAGATACGCCAATGATTGGAGATCGGCTGCGTTTGGTCTCTCAGAACAGGAACGTTACACTTTATCTTAGATGTGTTTATTTAATCTTAGACATTGTATCAGTTAATAGATATATTTTGTTCTTCACTTTACGTAAGTCTCTTCTGAAGTTTGATTTACGCCAATGGTCCAAATAGATTGGATTAGACACAGAATTCACTATATGTTCGTGAAGTACTTCAGTAATATTATCCTTTAAGATATAGCGATGCTATACTTAAATGTAGTGTAACGTACGCAAAACACTCAAAGTAATATTAATATATTCTTTAGTAATACACAGAGCTTTAATTTCATCTGGCTTTTCCTTTTCTTTAGTAATATACACACCTGTTTAACAAAGCAATAAAAGACACAAGTATCGTAGCTACAAAGAATAGTGATCGCTCTAAAAAGATTATCTTCACTGGAGTTTCTCCAGACTGGTAATGCTAACTATGATGTCCTACGTTTCATCAAAATAACTTGATTTTATCACTCGCTTGGGAAATTTCCACCTTCAAGAGTTTTTTTCTAAATAATGAGAATGATGATCCACACTATTCTAGGCTTGA
The DNA here is from genome assembly GCA_023159025.1 of Thereuonema tuberculata. Classification (NCBI taxonomy): domain Eukaryota; kingdom Metazoa; phylum Arthropoda; class Chilopoda; order Scutigeromorpha; family Scutigeridae; genus Thereuonema; species Thereuonema tuberculata. The sequence goes on along the minus strand of JAFIDM010076595.1, from coordinate 3,545 downwards.
TGAGTCCTCTACGGGTCTACATGTTGAATACGATACCAGAACCAATGATAAGTTTCTTCCACACCTGCATCTCTGAGGTGTGACAATCATTTTATGTTGTAACTCGGATAACTTCCCAACCATGAGCTAAACCTGTAATTTTTATATATTTAATGTGTTAAAAAAATGTTTAATCTTAAAATATTTGTGTTGGCTTCATTACTTTTTTTAATTATGATACATAAATAAATGTTTCTGATAATCAAGTTTTATAATCGAAATTATTTTGATAGAAGTAAAATTTATAACGATAATTCTTTATGGTAATAATATTTTGTTTTTTTTAATGAAAATTATTTTAAATCTAATTTCATTTAGAGAATTTAACTTTTTATGTTTGTTCTTTAAATGTAATTCTTAACAAACGAAATCCTTATTTCATAGGTTTTATTGCGTAGTTCAACGGTTGCACAGTTAATTGCATTTTATAAAACGTTTGCTGGATTTCCTCAGAAACACGCCAAGATACAAGTCTATGAAGTTAACCCCAACTCAAATCACAAATTCAGAAAAAGGTCAAAAAGTTTCATTTATGATGGGTTGATTCCGGAAGAAAAAAGAAGATAAAAAAAAATCTAATTAAAAATCATGTGGTCTTAAAAATTTCGATAAAACTTCTAATAAAAATACATTATGTAGAATATTATATATTTATTTATTTCTAATCGTGTATTTCTTTACCATCGAATATTCCTAATTTAGCCGGAGAATAAAAAACAAAACAAATATTTATTCTTAATTGAAGATGTTTAAGGAAAGATGTAAAAATAATAAGAACGAACAGACTGCACTGTGAATCAAAGGAATTAGGAAACTACAGAAATAGTAACATTCTAGAAAGCCTGTCTTTCTTCTCCATTGCACGGTTCTTTTGAAATTGTTTCGTGACTTCGCGTAATATCTTGTAATGATCTTATAATCTAGGATTCCGGGCCTTAGTAACAATGTTAAGATTCTTAGCAACATTGTTCAAATTTTAAAAAAATAAAGATATTTAATGCTCATATATCTCTCCATAATACATTATTCTCCTAAATTCAATGTAAAATCTAAAGCTGGCAGCGTAAATCCCTTCCACAGGCCAATAGTTAAATACCAATGCAATTAAATTCTGGCGAATGCGAATAACACAACTGTTGGTTCACCACTAAAGATGACCCTGCTGTAACAGAATAAAAAGAAAAGTCTTGGGCTAAAATTTGAATTGAAAATTTTAAAATGATTAATTTAATTAGACGTAAGAAAATGAAAGTTTTTAAACAAAAAGTTAGGTTCTGTTCACCTATCAAACTATTCACAAAAACTATATCCTTCTATTACTTTCAATACTGAACCCCAATATTAAACTCTTCTAAAATTAGACTCAATCCTGTTCTTTTACAAACAAAAACAAGATCCAACTATCAAAGAAGAACAGTTAATTATTCAACCTTCAAATTTGGAAAAAAATTCCAAAGGAAATTCGTGATTAAACAACAATGGGGGAGACCAAGTTGTTTATAAAGTGACATCCTGGAACAGCTGTCACACGCTCTTTGGCGATCATAAGCTAGGAGCAGTCACCAATAAAACAATAATTAAACAATTAATAATCTATATTACTGAAATCTTTTATTTCTCTGTCTGTCTGTCCGGCGCAATTTTCTGAGAGAATGGAAAATAGAAATAATTTTTACAATGAAACATCCGCGACAGGAATCGAACCTGCAACCTTCTGATCCGAAGTCAGATGCCTTATCCATTAGGCCATAGGGACTACAACTCTCTTCATATGGTTTTTTGACTTATATCTCCTTTCCTTTCCCCCATCAATAAGGAACGTATTCAATCTTTTTTTTGAATCTCAAGATTGTTTATTTATTTCACATCAGTCAGTTTATTTGTAAATCGAAACTGAGAATTAGAACGATAATTGCCGAAACGCTGCAATATTTTAAATATTCTTACTTAACCAAATCCTATGTGATATTGAAAAATATGTGGGTGTACACGCCAGATGTTGGAGTAAAGAAAACAGAGTCAAGACAGAGAGAAGCACTCTTTTTTTGAGGTGGAATACCGAAAAAAATCACTATTTGCAACTCAAAAACCATAAATAAATGTAACTCAAACGTCACTGAAAAGTGACAATTATAATTAAAATGAGTGTCAAAAAAGAATGAAGCGATACTTCTATTAGATAGAATACTGAAAAATCACTATCTGTAACTCAGAAACAATCAATATTTGGAACACAAAAGCCACTGAAAAGTGCCACTTAGAATAAAAAAAAAGACTCAAAAAAGAATGAAGCAGTATTTTTATTAGATAGAATACTGAACACTATTGTAACTCAGAAACCACTGAAAAGTATCATTTGGAATAAAAAAAAAAAAGAGTCAAGAAATAAGAAGCAGTATTTCATTATGTAGAATACAGAAAAATCACTATTTGTAACTCAAAAACCATCACTATTTCTAACTCGAAAACCACTGAAAAGTATCTATAGGAATAAAAAAAAAAGATAGTCAAGAAAGAAAGATGCACTATTTCTATTAGGTAGTATTACATTTAAGATGTTAACTAAATGTTCATATCAATAAAGACATTTCCTGTGTAATAATTCAACAGCATTAAAACTAACAAATAGAATAATCAAAGCAAATACTGAAGGAAGTAGTTTGACTGTTCTTGTTTTCCTTTATTTTTATTTCTACTGAAATAAAAATAAAGAAAAAAAAACACATTCAAAGAAGATACGTATGAAACAACCTAAGGATTGATTCACTTACTTCTATATATTGTTTGTTTTGCTTCTAGATTATTCTTCCAATATCTCACTTTTTAAAATCAGTTGAATTTCCCATTGGTTTAAATCTTGCAATTATTCGACAAGTGCATTTCTATAAGATAAAGAATATACAAGAATATACTTAACATGCTTTTAGAAACAAACAAAAATATCAAGATAAAAGAGTTTAGTCAGTTTGCCAAAAAAACTGATAGAAACAAAGTTGTATCAAAGAAGAGTAACTGAAAATGCAAAGGAACACTTTAGACTAATTTTTTTTAGTTCTCATGAGGATTTTCTTATTTCGATTCTCCCATGGTAGCTCATGAACAAAGGAAATATTTATATAATTAGTATAACTTCACAAATTTATTATAATGCGATTGTAGAGGAAGAAAATGAAAACATTTTAAAATGATACCTAAAACAAAATATTCGTATCCTTTCTTCTATATTTACGATTTGTATTTTAAATCTGCATGGTAATTAAATACTTCAAAATATAATATACTTGAAGGTCTTCGTAAAAAGTATGAAAAGAAAAGTAAGAAAGTAAGCATCTATACACTATTCTCTCAATATCAGTACAAATTAAACATTATTACTATAAATAAACAACGAAAACTTTTAAAAATACCTATTCAAATTTATAATTACAGTTCCTTTTCCTATAACTATTTATGATTCTATTATTTACGTACATTCCTAATTTGGCAGACAACATATGAACTTTTTT
>JAFIDM010076592.1:0-11799 GCA_023159025.1 Thereuonema tuberculata | reverse complement strand
CCCGATGACAACTCAGGGTGCGAATCCTTTCTATTAGCGTTGTGCCTTCGTTTGCTTTCTTAATTCTAGAAAATATTTTAATTTATTAATTATAATTTATTGGAACAAGTAATATAACATACATATATTACAAAATAAATATTTAATAAAATTGTCATCCCTTATATTGTTGACAAACGTAATTCATATGCGTTATCTTAGTGTAAGCAGGGCCGGATTTAGATGAAAAGAGGCCCTGGCTATTCCACTTATGAGGCCCTTTCACCTCTCATTAAGTTTGTAAATAACATGATGTAATAAAATACATCATTACTGTGATATATATTAATATGTTAAATGAAACATGTTGTGATTGGTACTAACCTTTATGAAAAATGTGGCAGGATAATAAATAAAAAAAAAAGTCTGAGAACACTTAAGCACCATATATAGTACTTGTAACAATAACTAATCAAACATAACAACATTTACAAAGAAACAAAATTCAAATAATGAAAATCTTTTGACTACGAAAATAGATTTTTATTGCGTATTTTATCAAATTAAATTAAATATTCAATACATTGAAGAATATCAAATTCAATTCAGATAAATTTATTTCATAATAATTCGCATTTAAAGTTGAAAGGCCACTTGAAATATTTTCTTTGAATTTTATTTGATACAAGTCTGTACGCGACAATGTGGAATTTTTTGAAGGCTTATGCGTTTGTCTCACATGTATGTGGAAATGAAATAGTTCAGTAAGATTTTGGTTGATATCTTCTGGGTATTCTTGCATTAACAGCTCAACACCTCTTTGAAGTTCTACCTTTGATAATGTAAGATCGGCAAGAAAGGAAAATATTTTCACTAAATCATAAACAGAAGCTCTTCTTCCTAAATTTGATTCTAGTGCATCTAATATAGGAATAAATGATTTAATCTTAAATTTATCTCTTGAATCAAGAGAGTTCCGTCTAAGGCATCAGGGTCAGATGAATTTTCGTAATTCCCTTGCTTTTTTAATTCTTAATTCTTCTGGCAGTTCTATATTCAGTATTTGGCAACGTGTTTTTTGCTTGTTGCTCAAGTGCATCAAAATCTTCCCTAATTTCACGGAAAATATCCAAAAGTGACCTGTACAAATCTGCACAACTACTAATTAAAATATTAGGGCTTTGAAGAATTATTTACTCTTGAAAAATGTCTCAGTATTAGATTCCAGAAATGGAGCATAAACACTGAATTCAAATTCTTCATCTTATGTAAAAGATTGTTGGCCCTCAATCTAGTATCACCCTTTGTATTATCTGAATGTAAATAATTAGAGTGCATCGGGTGATATTGTAATTTTCTAAAATAGCTTCTGTAGCTTTTGCGTGTGCCTCCCACCTAAGTGTCTGATAAATATTTAGGCACTTTAGAATGAGGTTTCAAATGTGATTTCAGAACTGCCCATCTTTTTGTGGAAGACGAAAAAAAGATAAACTTCGTTCACAACACCAAAAAAATTAACAGCATCAAGGCAACAATCAACAGCTGAACGACCTACTAAATTTAAAGAGTGACCAGCGCATGGAACAAATCTTGCAAACTTTTTTTCGATAATTTTTTGCTGCATACCATTGTATCTACCAGCCATATTGGCTGCATTATCATAAGACAGTCCTCGGCATTTTCTGAAATCAATTTCAAGTTCAGTAGTGATGTAGTTAAATACTAAATCAGCTATGCTTTCCCCTAAGTGATCTTTTAGCTCAAGGAAAGTTAAAAATCTCTCAGTTGGCAAACAGTCTTCAGGTGACATCTAATAATTAAGGTCAACTGATCAGTATGAAATATGTCAAGAGTGGAATCTACTGAAAAGCTGAAATAGCCAGCCTTTTTTACTTCCGCCACAATTGTGTCTTTCACTTTATTTGCCATAAGTTGAATAATTTTCTCATATAGTTTTAGACAGATATAAAGGTTTTCCTGAGCCAGTATTTCCATATCGATCGATATGATCTCTTAAAAATGGATCGAATTTTGCTACTAGTTCTAGAAGCCCAAAGTAATTGCCGTTATTTGGAGTTCCAAACTTTTGATTGTCTCCTTTAAATGGTAAGCCTCGCTCTGCAAGAGTGCAAATTACAGTGAAAGCTCTTTCTATAACGTAACGCCAGTATTGCTGCTCTTTTCTTGTTTCTTCCTCTTAATTTCGAAGTTAAAGTTTTCCCTTTTGCTTAGTACTTTAACATAGCATTCCTATGATTTTTCGAATTTTCATGAGTTTGAATGATAGGGTTTTTCCAATCCTTAAACCCTTCAGAAGTTAATGCTCTTGCAGAAGATGCAATATTTGAAAAGAGTTTACAAAGCAAAAAACGCGGCCTTTTGAGGGAGAGTACACAAGCCATTCTAGGGTATATTTTTCTCCATTGGCTTTTGTACAAAATCTAGACTGATTCTTATATTCTCGCTTAGAATTTAAAAATGGTCCAGTGATACTGAACTTGAGAAGGGCCCTTCTCTACCCAATATGATACATCATTTTGCGATAAATTTGTCCACAATCCAACATCTGTTACAGTAGACGTATATTTGACATCACTATCGAAATTTGCAATATCTTGAACTTCGTGTTTCTCATTAGATGTCTGAAAAAAATTCTGAATATTCGTATTATTTTCTTGTGGCTCGTCTGTATATTAGTTTTCAGTAAGTTGCTCTTGAATCAGTTCCATATTTTCACTTTGAGTTGGTGCAACGGCCGTGTCCTCACATACAACGTGCTGCATTGCTTCCAATTGAGTACTAGTTGGCACATTCATGTAAGCAGTAATCGGTGTTAGCTTCTTTGCCTCATACTCTTGTAGCTTCTTTTTCTTGCGTAAGTATTCTTTTGTTTATCGAAATTTTCGATAAACAATTACTTCAATTATTCGAAAATGAAAACAAAAACTCATTTCCGTGAATTAATCTCATAATTTCTGAATTTCAAACACTAATCAATTTAAAAAATATTTAAAAATATCTTTAATTCAATAATGAAACTAAATTATCATTTTTCAATCAAGATTGTATGGAACTCATTTTGTCTCATTGAAAAAAATAGCAATTATGAATAATGAATATGATATTTAATAAACTACTGAAGATATTGCTCTATATTCCCTTTTTTTGTCCACGAACAGATTTCTGGGTTGTTTTGTTGGCCGTTTGTTTGGCTTTTAAGTCTGCCTTTTCTTTTCTCAGGCGAGCTCTTTGTAATTTTTCAAAAAATTCAAAAAATCATTACTAGTTCTAAGTGGTAAGTTTAATCTATTGGCCCTGCTATGATTGTTTTTTTTACTCAGGTTTAATATCCAAATTTGCACATTCACTTACTAGCTTATTTCTGCTTCTGTGTGTAATAAGTTTCGAAATTCAGCCAATTCGTCTATACGAACGTTAGTTTGCTATAAAAAGTAAAAAAAAAATAATAATTATATTTTATTTTTATTTTAAGCAAACACTTATGCAATATTACATGATTCTTTAGAAAAGTTAAGTAAAACTAAAACTTAATTTATAACTAAATTTGAATTAGGATTTTACATATTAAATTTTCAATTCTTGAATCAGCTTAGGAAGCATAGCAAAAAAATGAATAGGATAGAACTGCTGCTAAAAAGCAGGTGTCTGGATTTGGGTGTATGTCTGTCTGGAATTAAGTTCATGCCGTCTGGAATTAGATGCATTTGCAAAGACAAATATTTGAATTTATACATAATAAACTAACTTGTTTTGTAAAAAAGTTTGCTTCATTAAAATAAAAAACGATACAGCTAACTTAGAAAAAAAATGGGACAAACAAAATATAATTATGTACTTGCTTACCTTTGGTTTGTAAGTTGATCTTTGAACACGGAAGTTCCTTAAAATTTACGGTGTAGTGGACGTTTTTGAATCGTATTGTTGCTTCCCGCCTTCTTGCTAGTATTTTAAAAGTGCCAAATATTGGTACTAACATGTAGTAAAACGCTTCAGCTTACTGCTTCATACGAGAAAAATTGAAGTTTATGAACTAAAATAGCAGAAATAATAAATTAAAACAAGTCTCTGGAATTCAGATTCGTCTGGAATTTGGCTCCTTTACCCTATATACACAAACGAAAAGACCCAATGAGCCGAACGCATTGATCTTAACCAATGCATTTATGTTTGTTTATTAGTCATATGCGTAGAATTTCTTATTTTCGGTCCAGTGTTTTTGTGTTTATTGTTTTTATAATAGTGTAATTTTAATTTTGCTAACAATTTGAATGTAGGCCCCTCTTGTTGATCTTGAGGCCCTAGGCTGAAGCCTAGTTAGCCTATAGGAAAATCCGGCCCTGACTAAATACAATTTTGTCTTGCCACAGGAACCCAAAACACTTCCCAGTAAGTTGAACCACGATGTAGGCCTATACTCAGCATAACATCTATTGGAAAGTCATTCTCGTCTTCGAGTGTTAGATCGATGCATCCGAGTGACACTGTTTCGTCTGTAGACAAGCGAGTTTGGGATAGAGGGATCTCCCTGTTCCAAGCCTTTCTTGCTTCTTCATGATAAACATGTAAAGAGGAAAAGCAAAATTGCAAATTAACAGGATTAAATAGTGGAAGTAAACAGCCCTAACTAATGATTAATATACAAGTCTTAACTAATATTCCTTCCGGCAGCAATTTCGGAAACTGATATATAAAAAACTACGCTCGTAATGTGCATTTGAAAACCCAAATTGCAATAACTGCAATGAGAAGGTACGTTATGATCCTCCAGGAGATACTAATTCTTCTACATAAGACATCCAGTTTCAAAATAGGAAAGTCCACCAAACGTTAGTCATAAGATGGAAACCATAACCAGCGTTTTTATAATATTCAGAAATAATAAGTGGCATTTCATAACCTGCAGCAATGTAGTTATTATTTAAGTTATTAGAAATACGGTATAAATGGAAAAACCTATTGCAAAACACTGCAACCTATTAAAGGTCCAAGGTAAAGAAAATAGTTAACTGATGTTTGTCAAAGTCCTGGATAACAAATTTTAATTTTTATATTTATAAGTCAAATTAGAGGGTAAATGATGTAGGTATTCTTTGTAACATAATTGCCAAAATGGTTTTCAATGAAAATTTAAACAGGCGTTGCATAGCCCAGCATTTTTCTGAATAAAACTAAACAAGCAATGTTAATTAAAACTTGAAATTGACATAACTTATCCTTATTGGATTAATTCAGAGTATCATTAAAATTAAGAATGGATTCTTTTCAGCCTGTAATGCTACACATACGGTATATAAAATAAAAAAAAAATGTATTTCTCATTAAAGTTAAAATTTATAGTTTCTTTAAAACAATTGAAAAGATATCTATTCCTCGCTGTCTACATAGATGTAGTTCATAATTCCTAAGGTACCTCAGCCATATAACGCCACCTATCTAATTCTTCATAAATATAAGAGATGGCGGTACTGACTAAAGTAGTTTGCATTGACATGCCATCTAGAGTTGAAGTGAGTTACTAGCAGACCACCAACATTTTAATTAGTCTTTTTCATGTCGAGGACTGGTTCTAAAAGGCTGCTACTACACTCGCGAGCAAAAGTATGGAATCACTTACTTGAAATTGGCTCCGCGCGATCTTGAGTACTAAATAATTAGTTAATAATAATAAAAATGGCACCATTTTAAAGGTTAACTGTTAACTTTAAATTGATACCAAATTCATTTGAATCACACCAGTATTTAAGGAGCTATCCCGGATTAAGTGAAGGAGTAAGGAAAAAGACATGTTTCAATTGGTTGATGTGCCGCGAGTTGCGGCATATTGACACCCTATAAAAGCACGTGTTATCGGATTTTGTTTATCAGTCGGCTTTCACACGTTGACCCGTACACATTTCCGCTACTTTTGACCCTTGACCTTGGACGAAAATGGATACTACACCTACTGAAGCAGCACAAATCGTCGCCCTATTGCAAGAAGGGCTCAGCCAGCGGGCTGTCGCACATAAGCTCCACATAAGCCAGTGCTGTGTTTCGAAAGTTTATAAACGCTTTCGGGAGACTGGTGGCTTTGTCCCGAGACCAAGATCTGGACGGCGCCGGTGCACATCGGAGAGGGATGACCGTTTTATTGTGTCAACCTCTCTTCGAAATCGTCATTTGACTGGTGTCGACGTCCAGCAGGAGCTCAGAAATGTTCGTGGGGTAGCTGTCAGCGAGTGGACAGTTCGTCGAAGACTCAAGCAAGCGAATTTGACTCCAACAAGGCCTGCCACAGGCCCGAAACTGACGGCAGGTCACCGACAAGCACGCCTTCAATTTGCTCGCACCCATCTTGATTGGGAAGTCGAGCAATGGAGGCGAGTCCTGTTCTCCAACGAGTGCAGAATGTGTTTGCACGGCAGCGACTGAAGAGGTCGGGTCTACAGGCGGCCTGGGGAGCGATTTGCACAGTGCTGTTTCGACGAGACAGTGGCTTATGGGGCGGTTCTTGTATGATATGGGCCGGTATTTCTTTTGACGGTAAAACGGAGCTTGTTTTCGTGCCTGGCAGGGGACGGGGAGGCGGTCTAACTTCAGACCGCTACATTTCCGATATTCTGCTGGAACATGTCGTTCCCTATACGGGATATATCGGTGATGACTTCCTCCTTATGCACGATAACGCTCGTTGTCACACTTCCCGTGCCACAACTGAATACCTCGAAGAAGTCGGTATCGCCACATTGGACTGGCCAGCGCTCAGCCCGGACTTGAATCCCATTGAGCACGTGTGGGATGAACTGAAGAGGAGGGTTCGTTCCAGAAATCCTTCTCCTTCAAGTGTGAATGAGCTGAAATTGGCTTTGATAGAGGAGTGGGAAGGTATCCTGCAAGAATCGATTCAGAAGCTGATTACGTCAATCAAGACTCGTCTTCGAGCAGTTATTAGGGCTAGGGGAGGGAACACAAAATTTTGAAACTTAATTTTAAGGCCAAATAATTTTTTTTTTAATTAATTTTTGTTGTTTTCTTCATTCATTATTTTTCCATATTTCCTTGTTTTCCTTACTCCTTCACTTAATCCGGGATAGCTCCTCAAATACTGGTGTGATTCAAATGAATTCGGTATCAATTTAAAGGTAACAGTTTAACCTTTAAAATGGTGTCATTTTTATTATTATTAACTAATTATTTCGTACTCAAGATCGCGCGGAGCCAATTTCAAGTAAGTGATTCCATACTTTTGCTCGCGAGTGTATATCAACGTAATTTAAAATATATTTTTTAATGTTCAGAAAAAGTTAAAAATCTATTTTCATGAAACATATTAGTATCTTATTTATTTTGCTTTTATAATCGGAAAATGCCGAAATTAATTAATTTTTACATTTCCTCTTTTGTTTTAGCTACAGATTAGAAAGACTGCGTTAATTTCAAGTGAATTTTTATTATTTTTTACAGAAAGTCAAATTTAGATGCTTTGTAAACATTATTTGTACAAAATTACAGTAAAAAGATGGAATAATTCTTAATTTTAAATATGTTAAGTTACTAGAAAGTAGGTGGCGTTAATTGGACCAGATGTTCCTAATAATGCCAGTTTGCAAAGTTTTTTTTATTTGAGTTCTCATACTTCTCCAGTAAAAGTTATCATATGTTTCATTATGGTATGCTTCAAACAGAAGATTAAACTTTCTTGTTCATAATTTTCGTGTTTCGATACACCTTATTTCCAGACTTACAGTAATTTAAATGTTAAGGTGGCGTTTTTGGGCAGGGTACTTTAGTACATAATTCCTTTTACCTGTAAGTAAAACTGGTAATTATTTCCAAGGAAAATTTCTTCATTTCAGTCAAGTCTATTTTATAAATTAGATCACCAACAGTTGAATGTTTTCTATTAGATAAAATCTTATTTAAACAATTCAAGGTGTTTCATCTACTAATTAGAATTAGCTCACGATTTTTAACATGATGAAGAAACAATGACGGCTACATAACGTAGATGGATTAAGATCTGAACTATTGAGAAAGCAAATAGTTTGTTAAACACATCGAACTGTTCGGTAACCATGAGATGTTTCTATACTTTGCTGTGACTAAAAGCAACGTTAACAGCTGTGAAGTAAACGGACTTACAAATTCAGCAACTCAAATGCTATTAGGCTATTTAATTTTCGCTGTGTAATGAAAACTTGTATTTCCTAGTTACAAAATAACTCAATGCTTCAGATTTTCCGTAACGCATGGCCGACACCATTCATCTTCTCAATCTTATTGTGCTCAGAAAAATTTGAATTATTTCATCTATTGCAGAATTTCTCCATTTCGCATTTTTATCAAAAATGTTGTTGCAGATTCATAACCTATTAACAAATAAATGCCTACGAAATACTGAAGCATGTCTTTTGGAGACGTACTATTACTACGAAAAAACTATCATAAAATCACCAAAGAAATTTCACATGGAATGTGAAAAGCCTAAAATTACTATATGTAAGATAACTATTTCAACAAGTATTCGTAATGTAACAATCTTAAGGTTTCGCATTTTGAAATTTAACGTTTATTACAAAAATCGAACAGTTGAAGCTAATAAGAAATTTTCTTTCGTTGCTACTGAAAAATGAAAAGCTTTTGCACTGTAAACCTCTGGCTTTGGATTAAAAGCTACTATAATCTCAGGATTTCAATTGTGAAATAGGCCTACCTGAACGGGAGCCAAGTCTTCAAGTCCCATGTCATCAAGTTGTCAAACTCAAAAAGGTGTCTTCGGGTGTCTTCCAAACTGATTCCGGTGTCGTAACCACGGATGCAAAGATTAAGACGATCCTTCAGAGATTCAAAAGGAAACAATTAAAACTGAAAAGTTCTGATCTACATGCGTTTGTTCCATTCCCTCCCAAACAGTTTAATTTTACATTTTCTATCTTACGACAATTAAATTTATTAAACCCTTATCTATTTTTCTATTTTATTTTTTATTTTTAAATGTTAATGCCGCAGTTTTAAATGAAAATGCTTTATAAAAAAGGAATCGAATGATCGGATTTGTCAAAATGGTATTAGAAATTCGATGATTCTCTAATTCTTAAGTATAATAAAATTACACCTATAATAAATATTAAAATTGTAATACTAAACCATGGAAAAATAAAATTAAAAACAAAATCTATTTTACAAAACTGCTCTATAAATTAACATTAAACTTTTTTAAAAACTTCCAAATTTATGAATTTAAAAAAAAAAAGGATTTCTTAAGTATTTCCAAACCGAATATTTGTAATATTTATATAATTTAGCGTTAAATTTATTAAATTAAACCATGAAATATAAGAATCGTGGTAAAGATAATTAAAACAAACGCTATTTTTCAAAACTGTTCTATAAATTGTCAATAAACCTATTTTCTAAAAACTTTAAAATTTCGGAAAAAAAAAGTAGGATTTCTTAAGTATTCTAAAAAGAATATTTTTAATATTCTCTAATAGAAAAAGAATTTGATTTAGCATTAATTTGTTCCGAGTTTCAATTATAAAGATTTAGTTTCGAATGCTTCCTAGCATTATTTCGATTTCCTAATACGGCAAATTTCTGAATGGTTTTAAGCTGAGGATTTATTTTCTACATTACTATAAATTTATACATAGAAATATACAAAAAAGAATTTCTCAAAAGTTAGGAAACTACGAAAAACCAAAAAAAAACAAAAAAAAAATCAGCAAATTTGGTTATCATTAAATATCTTGAACTAGTCATTCCCGAAGTTATTATTCGTAAATTTAATTTTCACATCGAAATTAACTAATGGATTAATGGAAGCTTAAATTCATTCTTTTAGCTAAACTGACCTTCACTAATTATAAAATAAGAAAAATACCTGATCTTCGAAGTGCCAGACGATCACGATAGACTTTGAGGTGTTCTTCTATGCTGTGGAGTAGCTGTTAAAGACCGTTGTCAACGATAAAAAGGGGTAACTCAAGCTCCATCAGTTCTTCATTGCATTACGAATTATACCTTGGCCTCTTCTCCATCTAGGCTTAAAGGCCTCGTGAAGAACTTCAGCCCATCTGAACAACGTAAGAACCAACGAGATCTGCTTTGGAAGAGAAAATTCCAATATTCGACGCTACTTTTATTCCTCCACCCAACAAAGATTGAAGTTGAGAAATGCTGTGGAGCGAGACAAACAATTGACCATCATCATGGAACGGATGCGATGAAGCTTTTCAATACACTCGTGATAACAATGTCAAAGTATTATTTATATCCTCGCGCAATTGCACTTACCATTAGGGCTATGAAAAACCAATTCATTTTCTGTATAAAGCGCTTTGACGAAATGCTCACATTCATCTGCTGATAATTCGGTCAGATTTCAGATAAAAATCGTATAAGTCAATAGTTCCTGTAATTACGAAAAAAATCCCAAAGTAATACTTACAGGTACAAACTGAAACATGGCCCACGCCATATTAGAATTTAGTGGCTTAAGCTTATGATAACTTGATAATAACAAGTCTAACACCCGTAGCAACTTATCAATGTTACTATATTTCAAAAATATTCCCTAGTTTGTTTAGTTGGTGAAATTAGCTGTCGACCGTTATTGGATATACAAAGAATATGTAATATAACTTAGGTACATTGTTCTTTATAATGTGTTTCACTCATTTTATGCACACCTCGCCAATTGTCTTTGTAAGATACTACAAACCTTTACAACAAATCTTATAATGTAAAAAACTGAATGGGAGAGTTTCACGGCCCTACAGCTAAAGAGATGAAATGCCCTACCTCAATAATAAATAAATGAACATTAATACACTTTTTATCTTATGGAAGCTGAAACGTAAATGATAAGTTTAAAATATTAGTTGCATAATAATATTTAATTATTAAAATATGAGCCTATTGATACATATCGGACCTATAGATAATTAATGAGCTCCCATCAAAAACCGTCAAGTATGTTGTCATTAGAAAAACGTAATCACGACAATTGAAAAACTATTTATTCTAAGAATCTAAAATTAAAATAATATTAAATATATTATTAAAGCTATTAAATGAAAGATTCTTATTAGTTTTGATATATATTAGACCTACTGGTAAGGAGCAACTGCATTTACAGATTTCCTAAATACCATAACACAGAAACTATTTACCTTAGATTACTGCAATTTTTATGGTAGCAGTTCAACGTGTGTACAGAATAAATTCAGAAGCTTGAATAGCACACACTTTCTCAATAAGCCGTAGACTTCAAAATTTACAATTTAAATTGCAATGTTTAATACTTATTTTGAAAAATGTGTGAATATATATTGAAAAGGAGGAGAAGCAATGACAGTCACTTGTGGAGCCTGGTACCGATCTTTTGGCTCAAATTCATGCTATGGTCTGAAATTTAAATTATAGTGGTTGTTATTCGTTTGAAATAAATTATATAAAATAGATTAGACAGGAATTAATTTATTTTCTTATGTTTAATCATTAAAGAAGAAAATGCTTTAGAATTTATCACATTAAAGAATGTTGTGGTAAATGGTCTTTGGTCAACGTATCCTAATGTTGAAATTTACTAAAATTATTTGTATTCGATTACAAATGCAAATGAAAAGAACATACTTTTCAGTGAACAAATATTTCATAATAATAATAATAATTTATTGCCTTTAAGTTTTTTCTTACAAATATACAGCAATTTACAGATGCGACACGAAATGGCTCCTAGGAAGAAGTTACCAGGTTGACCGGGTCCAACTGATACACCCTGTTCTTACAGCTTTCTGACAGTAACTCAAAATGTTT